>JAOWBR010159036.1:0-12505 GCA_028571145.1 Dionaea muscipula
GAAGTGGAATCACTCCAGCCCACGCGTAATGAAAAGTATGCACCAAACCCCACGAAGTGGGAAGATGTACACGACCATGAAAGGTGGAACCATTTATCGGATTATGCGGAGTGAAAATCGCATCACCGTCCAGTTCTTACCCCAATCTTAGGGGAGAATCTCCAACATCTACACTTATCCCGAAGTCTGAGGCTCTAGGCCTTATCTCATTTCTAAACATCTCACGGAGGTATCCGACGAGAAAGGGATCGTCAAGGTCGTTAGGTCGTATCGTAAAAAATGCCGACGTTATCACGCACACTCGAGGCATGTATCACTAATATTCTCACGTCTTAAAACTCGCACGCTAAACATGGTAGCGCAGCTTACTCCCAACGTTTCGAGGCATGCAATGAACGGAGGTTCACATGCGGGAATCAAGTCAAACACGACTATCTCAAATGATTCTTCCATATCCGCAAAGGACTCATCTCCCTTGTGAAAATTCTAGAACCCTAATGGAAAAATCATAGTTCCGAGATGGGTATCCATCACCCTCCTCTAATCCCACAATCTTATTTCATATCTATAGTCATTCGAATCACTATGCACGCCAACAGAACACTACCACTCACATGTCAATCACAATGCACCCTTGTCACTCGAATCTAGCATCCCAAACATCATCAACGACGCGACATCCACAATCACAACATGGAGTGACAAAATCTTATATCAAAAAGGGATCAGTCCTTCGGTCACATCACATTAAGATTGCACATAAGGTTCCAGAAATAAATTTCATCAAGGAAGTCATTCTTTAGGTCGTCAACAAAACCATGTCGCCACAAGTCCATTAACAAGAACTGTTGTTTTCATTAAAACAGAGTCAGACATATCTCATCACTTCATATCTTAAATCTTCAAAGGAGAGTCAAGACACCTCTTTCAAAATTCATATATATTATCTCAAGGGTAAGTTGATTCCATTAATCATTTGGTTCATCCACAATATGATTCTCAATCTTCTACGTGATAATTTACCATTGAGGTAACCACTATCAACTCCTATCACAACCTTGTCACCCCAAAACTCTCACAACTCCAGACCTCGAAATAAAACTTGGTCTTCAAGTGTGGAAATTAAACAAAAGTCATGGGACTACTCATAAAATAACTTATCCATGTCCAAGTGGCTTACTAGCAGTCTAACCATCAAGGCAGGAATAGTTTCATCTTCTTGATATCATCATTGTCATGTATGTCCACAATTTCTAAAGTCCAACAGCATATGGTTTTTATTCAAGTCACATAACATACATTCTCATCTCAAAGGGCCAAAAGTCAGAGAACGACTCTGATGTACCTCATTCATTCCCAAGGTAGCGGTGTACGGTTCGGCCTTTCAATCAACACAATCAGCGAGTCCATTCACTTGAGGTCAATACTAGCATTCAATATTCAAAAGGTCCGCTAGCAACTATCATGACCATGAGACATGGAAAACAAAAACTTAATTAACGATGAAAGCAAACGAGACGGAAAGTGATACGGAACACGTACCTAGTGGATGCCGGGAGACGAGCCACTGTTCTAGGAACCATAATATTCATCAATATAAAATTCTAGTTTATGGTGCACTTACAAAGAGTTTACCTAATCATGTAACGTCTAAGTCCCAAATCATGTCACAACAAAATCCCATTCAAGATTAACCTGTCTCTGACACCACAAATGTCACACTCCCTCCCGGGTGCGACTGGCACGTGACCCGTGGGGGTCACCCACGTGCCACGCAAGCCTACAATGCCAGACCTAAACCATGGAAAAAAACAAATCATGAATCAGAAACATCAGAGCTAACACTAAACATGCAGAAGAAAAGTCTAGACCCGCTGGGAGAAATCATCAAATCCAAAGTCCGCATCGGGGAAATATGTCAAGACCCTCGCAGGGGAAACGGTGATAAAAAACCTACACGGGGAACACAATCACAATCTATGCTCTAAGTCAGCAAACAGTTCAAGAGTTCTAATGTTCCAAGTGTCTCTAAAATGCACTATGGACATACAACAAAAATGGATGCATATAAACAAAAAATGAAGCCTAAGAGGCGTGCCCCTTCTCGCCAGTCGTCCTGCTAGCTCTCAATCTACTCACCTGCGCCAGATTGTTCAATCGGGAGATGTACACGGGTTAGTAAACAGTCTGGTGGCATACTATAACAAGAACAATAAGACTAAAATTGGCAAAGTGTAGTTAGTGACCCAAATCAAACGTATGTCACATGGCCGACCACCTTAATCCGCGACGCGGAGGTGGTCGGGCAAAACAGGAAGGGGTCACTAACTAACCGGGTAAATACTGGTAAAAGAAATCATACCGATCATATGGAAAACTGACCCAAAAGGTAAGTCCATAGCTTACAAAGAAAGTCCAGACCCGTAAAGGGAAATCATGCAAAGGGATATCCAGACCCACGAAGGGAAACATGGAGTGAGAGTAACAATACATACATATATCGGGGAGGATATTGGGACAATACTTGTGACAACACTTATGACAATATATTGGAGTTGTTAGATTTGGTCAAATCAACGGTTGATATGAATTCCTAAGGTTTTTTTTTTCTTTTTTATTTCCTTTTTCCTTTTCTTTTATTTGTTATTTTAAAAATCAAATATTATCCAATATATGCAATCTCAGCCATTGATTTGACTAAATCCAATGGCTCCAATATATTGTCATAAGTGTTGTCACAAATATTATCCCTTTAACCTGCCTGTTTAGAATATGATTTTAAGGGGGTACGCAAAAAACCATCCGAAAAAACAACCGGTAAGGGCTCGATCCAAGCAGTTTTATATAAAAACACAATTCAATGGTTGTAATAAAACCGGCTTGGATCAAGCTCTTATCGGTTGTGTTTTTTTTGTTGATTTTTTGCATACCCCTTAAAAACACATTTTAAACACGTCTAACGGTTCAGATCATCGTAAAACAATCAAACAATGGGTGAAAAAGTCAGTCCTTAAATAGGTCTTTAGATAGAGGTCCTCAAAATAAGATTACTCTCTATATATATACTGATTGAACAAATTCCAAAAGTAAATGGACCATTTGATTGCACGGTTCACATCCAAAATTCATCACAAAAGAACCTCTCCAAGGACCATAACCACCCATCCACAGCTGCCTGCAAGAATGAATAATTTTCTTTATTGTGAATTTATCGTGTTGACATGGGAAATAGCAGGAAGGAACAAAAGAGATATGGAGCTAGTTTACGCTTAATTTTAATTTAGCAAGGGAGTTTGTTTTCATTTTGCTCTTGTTTAAGGGTTTTGATCATTGTGATCCAGGCTATGTTGTTGTGGGCTGTTAGGGTTTGTACATACTGTTGTCTGTGTAGAGTAGTAACAGTTAATTGCTAACCCATATAACACTCTTCGTAGCTCATATATATATATATAGATTTGCTTCTTTCTTGTCTCAACAACTTACAAGTTCTATATATCCAGAAAGGGAAGTTAATTATAGAACTACTTGGTGCATGGAGAAGCAAGCTAGATTATTCAAGTAGATGAGTTGAGAATTACTTACATGAACTTGGTCCCCATTGCAGCGTGAAGCTTCTCTAAAGTTTCCATGAAGAGTTTAGGATTGGCTACAACCTCCTCATACTTGGCTAGTGGTGGCGGATACCGATGATAGCCTACTTTGTTTGCCAAGGGACTCTGAATCTGATATCCACCAAATGATGAAGTCATAGCCACCACCTTCCCGACTCCATCACCAGTACTACCTTCCTCTGCTTGACCTTGTTCAACCATTCCTCACTCTGCAATTCACTGCAAAACAGATAGGAATAGCTAGCTAGGATATATACTCTAAATATGCATGGCTAAATCAAACATATATGTGAAAGGCACCTACAACTACAAAGAAGAGGAAATGGATTAATATAGAAGGAATAAAATAAGGATTCAGAAATGGAAAGTACAAAATGCTTGCATGCAATGGCCAATGTGTGGACTGTGGTGTGGGTGGGGGGTGAAGGAATTGAGAGTGGTAGGTCAGCAGCAGCTCAGCGAAATGGAAAAATGCACAAGTAGCAGACAGACAAAGAAGAGGAAGAAACGAAAAAAACGCAGGAGGAGAAAATGCTGCGGCAGAGAGAAGTAATATTGACAGTTGAGTACTGAAAGGACAGAGGTATTTTACCAGCAGGGTCAGGGTGGGTTCAAAAGGAACAACAACAACTAATAATAATAATAATATCAATGAGGCAAAGGGGAGCACCAAGTCCAAGTCCAACCACCCCAGATGAGATATTAAACCACCTCCTCCTCCTCTCATTCTCATGTGACAAAAGGAGGGAAATTCAAAGGCCAAGAAATACAAAAAAGGTATCATATAGCTGTACGAATTTTGCTTTGAATCCCGTGGCTGAATCCCACACGGGATCCCGTCCCTCTCTCCCGCCCCCACTTACATGTGTTGGGCTAACCCCATCCCCCACTTGCCTGTTTCACAAGAAATGGTGCTATTGGGACGGGGTGGGAGACGGGGTCGGAAACGGAGGGGAGGGCGGTGTGAGAAAGGAAACACGTGGGACCTATATACTGGCAGAAAAAACTAAGCAAAATCAGAGAAAAACTGAGCACAAACAAAGAAAAAGCAGAGAGAGAAAGCTGAGAGGCAGCCACTACGGTGGGGGCAACGGAGTCCAGCTCCCCGTTTCCCATCCGGTCTACTTAGCATTATTGTTTCACAAGCGGGATGCGGTCCGGGATGAGGAACGGGCTGCAAAGCATTACCCTAGCTATACTGGCCATGAATTCCTCCTGGCTCCTGCACACAGTAGATTGGCAAAAGCAGGCAGGCAGAACAGTTCAGGCCCTAGTTCAGGCCCTTTGAAATTTAAGAAGAGATGCTGTTTCCCCACCCACCTCCCACTTCCCCACTTCCCCACTTCCCACACTTCCCCACTTCTAGGCCTGCCAATAAAAGCCCAGATGCCCAGATACTTCCTATACCCTACACCCCCCCACCTTCTCCCTGAATCATAAATGGAGCCGATACAAAATCCCTATAGCTAGGGTCTGCTATTAAAAGATCCCCATCTGTCTCTGTTTTCAGATGGGATGAATTTGCAGCTTTTCGTACAGAGTAAAGGTCTAATCTTCTCCTCTTTCTATAGCTCTATTTTTTATTTTATTTTTATCATTAATCGGATCATATCATATCAGGTCACATACTGGCAGCCAATAACTAAAAAGTTCTGCTCTCTTGTTTTGTGGGGTTTGGCTAAGCAAGGCAGGCAATTACTCAACTGGCATTCAAATCTGTCCTAATCTATTTGATACCAATGGCACCTTCAGCATGCAGCATGCAACACCCCCTCCCTCTCCCCACTTTCCCTTTGCTGGTACAACTATTGTATGTGCACTCTATGTGGACCAATTTTTCTAGCTACCCCAACTCAATACACGTTCGAGCACATAAGTCATAACTCGATTTTTCTAATTGTCACGATTTTTCTTTCGACTCAACACACCCCACCATGATTGGCTGACTGTTTCTCTCTTTTATTTCCTCCTAATGCTGCTACAATGAGTGATTGTAAGGAAATTCAGGACATATAGCAGCACCATCTCCTCCCCTTTTGTCCCCACCATCTCTCCCCTCTTTCTCTCTCATCACTCGTGACTGAAGTCGTGTACCCGGTCGGGGTACACGTACATATATAGAAAATCTGCTATGTGGACTATTATGCCGAAAGTTCTTGTCTTTTTTTGCCCTCCTTTCTTCTTGTATATGATATTATAGATTCATATGGTTGGTGGGTTTGTGGATTATCAGAAAAAGAAACTCACCTTTGACACTAGTACTATTAATGACAATGTGACATTACCCTCATCCCAACCCAAGCCAACCTTTTTTGGGGAAGCAGCTGATGCTGATGTTGATGATAATAATGGATCAGATCAATGGTCCTCACCCTGTAGTCTGTAGGCCTGCCTGTGTCTTGGAAGCCCGGCAATTGGCAAAGGGTCCTCATAAATCATCGCATTACTATATTGGGATTCGGACTAATTAATCAAGAACAAAACAAAAAAGGCTTCTTTTTCCATGTAAAAATGTGAAATGTGGTGCTCTCAAAGATCATAGAGATGCAGAGAAGAACATATGCATGCCCAGATAGAGGATATGAATGAAATTATGAACATGAAATGCTCAACATTAACTTGTAATATAATAAAAGAGAGTCAGAGAAGGAAAAAAAAAAAAGGGAGGGGACTTGCCAACGCTGAGCATATGGAAAGAGAAAAAAAAAAGCTAAAGATTTAAGGTAGATTTGGGTAAGATCTAATTCTATATTATAATCAATTGAAGAGAATGAGACATTGAAGGATCTTCATCGGATTAGACTGAAGACTAAACCAGCCTTTGCAAATATAATAATAACAATATATAACAACGTATTTATAAAAGAAAGGGAAAACAACAACAAATTAAGGGATAAAATGAAATCAATTTCAATCAGAAAGAAACGATCTTAATAGGGAAAGAAACGAACTCTTGGAAACTTGAAAAACTATATTAGCATGGGGAATACATATTCATTCATGGAGTAAATTGCAAGAGAAGAAGTAAAAAATAGACTAACCCTAAAAATAGGGACCATAATGACCAGGCCGTGTTCCTCATAATACATTTGCAATAATATATATCTTTGATGATTTGCTTTGCGTTGCTTGGTGGATATATGGATGAATGAATGATGCAAAATTTACTGGGCAAGCCGGGCCTGCATAGAAAATGCAAGACCCTTTCCATTTTTAGGGCAAAGACCGACCTTATAATTAAATACGAGTCTATATGATCAGAATCAATATCAGAATATGAGTTTTATATTGTCACCAGTTTTTTTATATTAGATCAACAAAGGTGCTTGTGGACCTATTTTTTTTTAAAAATGAGTAAATATAGATATCACAGATAATTTAATAAATCATATTTTACATTTAACTTACAATTTTTAAAGGTAAAAATAACTAATCGAAGAGATAAGAATGAAATATTGGAGATATAATTATAACTGTCGAATCTAGTGGCAAAAGAAAATAATCGATCGGCAGAAGCGGTTAATTAGGCCTTCAACGTAGCAGAATAATATCTTGGAGTATATAGCCCCATATTTATCTATTATATAAAAAACATGTCAAGATATTTTCGAATGAATAATAAAGTGGGATAGAGTTAATAAAGTGAGGTGGGGTTAGTAATAAAGTGCATTGTTGTGAGGTGAGAATATTTTTTTTTTATAATATTAATATTTTTAATAAAAGTAAATTTTTAATAATTTATTTAATAAAAAATATATAATATTATAGTCAAATTTTTTAAAATGATGCCCTCTTTATAATAGTAAGAGTGGACTTTTGTGGGTCATTGGATTTGGGATATCAAAGGTTGAGATTGATTACTGTTGGTAGTGGGTGAATAGTAAGACAGTGTACTGTTCATTTGAGATTGAATCTTGACCTTTGATTTCTAGATCCAATGGCCTAAAAAAGTCCACTGATGTTCGCATTAGAAGGGGACGACTCTCTCTCTCTATATATATATAGTCAATCAGTCTCATTCATCTTCTCCTCTCTATGGAATTGGATTAGTATAATTATAAGTGATTGAAACTCCATTGGCCATCTACATAACATTCGATTCTTGTCGTTTTTAATCTGTTATCATGTCGGATGATTTTTGGACGACTGTTGATTTTTGGACGACCCTCAAGGACAGGGCTGACATGAAGCAAGCCTTATCCCTTCTCAGATCCTTTCTCTCCTTCAGCATATGGGAAGCTCATCTGCACATGGCGGTGCTCGAGTGCGCTGAATCCATAGTGGCCAGGGCAAGGGCAACGTTTTATGTGCCATCGCTTGATGATGACATGATCCACGATTTCGTGTGCGGTCTGGCAGACGAGATTCGTTCTACTTTGAATCACTATGATCAGGAGACGTGCTCCGCGTGGTGTTCAAATCGTCTTCTGCCCCCCGACCCGCAACATCTCAAAGACATGGAGGAACTCAATGATGAATGGGAATCCGAGAAGTCGATTTTAACGGATCTGAAATCACAACTACAACACCACCAGCAGAAGGTGGCTGACCTCCAGCAGAAGGTGGCCGACAGCGAGCAACGAGAGGCAGTGAAAAGGGACAATCTACAGAGGATGGAGCGCACATCCACGTGGGCTGAGATTAAAAACTTCCTTGATGTGCTGCAAAGGCTACTCTAAATTAGGTTTTGCTCAAATTCATCAAATTTGTCATATGATTTTGATTTCCCGGTGGTAGTTTATTGGATTTGTTTTTTTTTCTATTTACAACTATATATCGATCGGCATATCTTGGATCGATATTCTCAAATATCATCAAATAAATTGTGTTTTTTTTTCATGATTAGATTATTGGCAAGACTCGTCTCATGACAAACACAGCATGCAGTATTGTATTGTATTGTTGATGAAGTGAATAAACCAACATCCGAGATCACAGCCATGCATGTCTAATTAGGAAGGCACACTATTCCTTTTTTCCATGCTGCTGATTTTCAAATCATATGGAGGTCTAGGTTGAAGGGATAGAGAAGGCGCGCGACTGATCAAAGCAGATTTATATGCATGACGGATTTGTGCGCGCCGGCATAGGGGTGGATATTCTTTCAAAAAGTGAATAGCTAAAATAGAGAGAGTGAATTTTGTGAGTTAATTTGGTGACAAATTTGAGGATTCGGATAATGATGCTGTTAGCTGGTCCTTGGACGAGCATATCTCCAGCAGAATATCATGGAGTATGTGAGGGGCATATGGTCAATCTCATAGAGATCTGCTCTCCTCTCCTCACTGTGGATTAGTATTTATTATAAGTATTCTGCTGAAAGCTGTGGCGGCATTTTCTCAGTGATTGAAACTCCATTGGCCATAAACATAACATTTTTGACGATCCTCAAGAGCAAATTAAGCCTTGTCACTTTTCAGATCCTACAGCGAGCAAGTGAGCAACTCTCAGGGAGTGAAAAGTCACAATCTGACCGATTATCTACACAGGATGGATCGCTTATTGGATGAATTGAATTCCAGGAAGATAGGGCACTACAATAGGAGAAGGCCACTTCACGGCCACGTGGGCTGAGCTTAAAAACTTCCTCAGTTCCTTGATGAGCTGCAAAAGGCGACTCTTACACCTTTTTTTGAATGGTAGTAAATAAAAGGATTTGAAAGAAAGTAAATGGTTTTTTTTATTTGGTTTAATTTTAAACATGGGAAATAGTGGGAAGTGAAAGGAATTGGATGAAAATTTTTTCTTCCAAATATGAAAAATGATCACATCCAAAAATGGTGGAATTTGGAAAGGAAAGGAAAGCAAACCAATTAAAACCTAAAATTATCTAAATATCTAAAATACCTTCCAAAAGTGTATTCCTTCCAAAATTCCACATTTTCAAACAAGGGTATAATAGGCATAAAGTTTTAACTTTCCATTCATTTCCTTTTATTTTACATATCCAAACAACGAAAAGCTCATTTCTTTTCATTTCCTTCCATTTCCTTTAATTTTAACAAAACAAAGGAAAGTAAGATTCCTTTCTTACGCGGCCTATGTGTTTGGTTTATAATTTATAATTTATAATTTGTCGGATCTTGAGTTTTTCGATGTTTTGGGTGTTCTGAGAATTTCTACCAAAAAAACAGAAAATAATTTTTTATCATTTTCTGCATTTTAAAGATTTTGAACTAAAACCTGTTTGCATAGGAAACAAAAAATTCAAACCAAACGTATTTTTTATTTTATGCAAAATAGAAAATAAAAAATAGGTCAAAGTAAACGTAGCTTAAAGTTTTAATGAATTTCATCAAATTTTTCTTACATTGATTTCCCGGTGGTAGTTTATTTGATTTTTTTTTTCTTCTATTTACAACTATGAATAAATTGTAAGGACGCATCCTTCCATGAATTCTTATTAGGTAGTGTTTTCTAACTTTTCTCAAGTGAAAAAAGGTTCTTCAATCGAATTTGTCCAGGTTGAGGTCATGAGACCAATAGTCTCAGCTACATTCACTGTCCCCCAACCCAAGGTAAACAAAAAACGACTACAAAGACTCGGTGTTAAACCTTATTTAGATGTATAAGGCAGGCGAGCATCGACATAAAAAACCAAAAAAAAGGGGGTTGAATAGTGAGGGAAAGTATAATGAATTTTTGAGTTTGCATGAAAAAATAGAGGGTGGAATGGATATTGGATGAATAATAAGAGTTGTGTAATGATTATTAAAGTGTGATGAATAGTAAAACCGGATTTCTTGGATTTTTAATTATGAAAACTTGATTTCTTAAGGTTATTAATACACAATACTCTCGTAATTTTTTTAGATTTTTTTTACCTCGGGCTGTTGAAGATGCTCTAACTAATGAAAAGCTGAAAGGCAGGCAGGTCATAAATAATAAATTGCAGGTTGCTTGCCAGGTTCTCCACCACCAGTTGTCCTGCTCCCTTTCTTTTATCAAGCAGCGCAAGGTGACTTGGTAGGATGGACAAAGCCAAGGTCTCTTTCCAATATCTAAGAGCGCGTAGATCGTTAGCGACCGGTTTTGAGATTTTTAGAGAGTGAATAGTAAAAATATCGTGTAATTATTAGCTAAGTGTGAAAGAAAATTTTTTAAATGTAAATGGATAAATAGTGAGAGTATTTTATGATGATTAGAGAGATAAATCTCTAAATGGTTCTCCAAAAATAGAAGTGTGGATTAAGGGGGTGAAAATTTAAAAAATTTTAATAGGTGAATAATAAGAGTATTATATAATAATTATTTGAGTATGGATGAAATTTAAAAAAATTTAGTGGATGAATTGTGAGGGAGATTTTTTGTTCCCATTATACATGCTCTAAACAAGAGGCTTTCAAATCCTCAATTAGTTTTTTGTTGAGGTTATGTATAAAAAAATTAAAATCTTGACCAAAACACACTCAAGTCTATCCTCAAAAAAAACAAACTGCTACAGGGGGTCTCGGTTTTAGGGGGCATCACAAACTGTATCCCATTAATTTGTATATTTACAATACAACAGAGCCAGCCCTTGCGCTTGTTCATGACAGAAAATACAACTTACTACATGCTATTTATATTTATACATACACGTCGTAGCGTGGAGCTGCTTGTCGACAGCTATCTGTCCAATGTGACATGACAAAATGGGTTATCAGCCAACATCGTCGATGATCTACAAGTACCAGCTCACAGTTTACTGATTCAAGCACACTGCTCCAAATTCGCTGATGCATGCAGCCAGCTACTGCATCATCATGTATGTAGACAAATGCAGCTCGGTCGACTTTTCACATTCTACCATTCCCCGTCGGTGCACCGGGCTTCCTCGGGACAAACTTTTGGGAATATGGAGCGCATTTGAGAGACCGAGTTTGATAGATCCAGTGACTGGGAGTCCGTCCTACATAGAAAGGCTTTAGGCGCTCTTATATGCATCTACAGATGCACTACGACACCGCCTTCTCTTTGATGCAGCCTGATGATACAACAGAATATGATCAGAGAATACCAGAAGGTCAGAGAGGAATATCCAACACACTAAACTGGATAGAACACTGCTATGAGCAACAGCAACAAAATCATTATTTCATGAATTTCAACTTCGGATTTCTGAGATTGGTATGGGAAACTGGCTATTCTAACAGGCCTTCCAGAGAATGATAGTATACTACTCTCGGGTTGTAGTTGCTACATCTCCAACAAAAAGCCTATTATGCCAATTATTCACCACGGAGAACTCGCAGTGTGCCCAACAATTAGGCGCCGTTGTCAACCCGTCTCTAGATAAACTAGTGAAAGATTTGCACCCAAGTATATATTCCTTGATGATGAACATGAACACACACATCTTTTAGAGCAGATCTTGTGTCTCCATTCTCCACTTGCCCCTCCCCATGCAAGTTTTGTTTGCTTTGGCCCTAGTAAGTGTGCTGATTAGTGCATCCATGTTTGCACTTGTATGTATTGTATTCCATATTCCTCTCTTTTCTTTTGCTCTCCTATACTTTCTCTCTGCATACCCACATTCCTCTGTTTTCTTTTACGAAGGACGCATGAAAAATTGTTTCCATAAGCAACCAAGTTCAAAGCCCAGCAGCCACTAGGCTTTTTAGCACTAGCATCAATACCATACCGCACAATGATATGTAATAAATCACTCAAAAGAATAAGACTATGTTTGGTTTGCATCATTTTCTGTTTTCTGTTTTGTTAAAAACAGAAAACGTGTTTGGTATGAATTTTCTGTTTTCTGTTTTCTAAAAACAAAAAACAGTTTTTAGTTTAAAATCTTCAAAATGCAGAAAACGACAAAAAATTGTTTTCTGTGTTTTCGGTAGAAATTCTCAAAACACCCAAAATATGGAAAAAAACTCAAGGCCCGACCAATTATAATTATAAATTAC
>JAOWBR010159047.1:0-12501 GCA_028571145.1 Dionaea muscipula
GGGCAAAACGAGAACATACCTATGGATGCCGGAAGACGGTGCCTCATTCTAAGAAAACATGAAAACGGAAATCTAAAATCCACACTCAAAACAGTCTCAAATAGAGTCAAATCGGTAAAGAACCGACCCGCTCTGATAAAATAAATGTAACATCCTAAATCGGGTGCTACCGGCGATAACCCGTGGGGTGAGCCACAGGTCATTGAAGCCAAAGTGAAGTGAAACTAAAATTCCAAAATGTCCAATCCCGAGGGAAAAACAATCGAATCATCATGCGTAGGAAGCGAAGATACCAAAATAGATCAATGTCTAGATAAAGATAAACATCTACCATCATGCCTGAAAGTGATCAAACATGAAAAATACATATCATCCGTTCATCAATCCCACAACGGGGAAAATAAATCCAACGTGTACATCATACACAAATCAAAATCAGAGTAGCACCATATCATAAACATGCAGCGGAGAAACATTAAATATAAATCCTATGAGGCCGCACCGCTTCCCGCCGCATCCATCTACAAATCATAATCAAATCTGCCAAAACAAGTAGGGGTAAAATCCGTTAGCTAGCGTTAGCTGGTGAGATGAAATACGACATAAGATAAATGAATAAAACATGCAAGTTCATGTCTGCTCAAATCATGCATCATTTAAATCCATAATATCTCTAAAATAATAATAATTCCACAGACCATGGCAATAATGGATGAATCAAAACATAGGCCATTAAGAAAGTGCTCACTCACATCAACCTAGGATACCCTAGCAATCCTCCATATGTACATTCTCGGCATGGCCCCACCACGGACATGCATCATCATGATGTCCACCCTAGTTTCCCATCGCAAAGCGGGAGAACTTCAGGGTGTTGTGACACCCGAAGGTGGCATTGGTTTCTCATAAGAGACAGAGAAGACCTCAAGGACTTCAAACAAAACAATTCCATATCCCATGTCCAAAACCAAATAGGCATGCAAGCCCCAATATAAATCAATTGAAATCATCATCTCAAATTATATATATGGTTTTCAATCAAAACTATTCTGTATATAAAGCATGAGAAAACGATGAGAAATGTTGACCAATCATGTACCAAAGTTCATACATCAACTCACCTGAGCAAGGTACAATCAAACCCCTACAAGAAATCCAATCAACCAAGCATGAGTTGATCGATGGGGTCCCCAACAGTCCCTGATACACAATCATGGACAAAAGTCTCAAATCTCGAACATCGGTCAACACAACCAATCAGCAACCCAAGCAACCTAAAAACATCTCAATCTACACCTCAAAAACCCTATAAGATGGGTCTCGAGTCGACCACCGACCCTCCGAACAAAACTCAAAAGGATCGAAAAGCGAACGGAAAGGATTCCTAAACACAGAGGAAGCGGTCGACCACCAGGGTCCTCAACCGGTCGACTGCCCTAAAAAGCACAAAAGTCCAGAGAAGCCTCTAAAATATCGGTCGACCACTAGGCACTTGAACGGTCGACCGGCGCCCGACGATTCTGCAGAATAGCTGCAGAATCACTATCAACCCAAAAATCAACCACAAACACGTACCGACACACGACCAAACCACATCCAACAAGTCACAAAACATCCAATGAAACATGTCAAACCCTCAAGAATCATCCAATCTAAGCCAACCTTAAAATTAATCTCCTAAAAATCTAAAATACACTAAAATAACCTAAAATCAAACCAAACTCATGAATCTCATGAAAACTCAACATATACATGGATCCAAGACATCAAACAAGTGCAAATCAACATGCCAAACCATGCCAAAGTCTCTACCAACACCAATCACATGCCAAACTCAACATGACCATATAAAAAATCCACCCAAAGTCATGAAACCAAGGAAAACCATAAACTTAACCAACACATACCTTAAGATCAACCAAATGGATGGTCCTAGAGGCTACCAAGAGGTCCTCTACACAAGCTCCAATCAAGAACAAGAGGAATCCCAAGCTAAATGATGAAGAGAAGTGAAAATCTCCAAAAATCCCTTAGCTTCTTCTTCTTCTCCTTCCTTCACTTCTTCTTCTCTTCTCTTCTCTTCTATTCTCTTCTTCTCCCTTGTGTATCCCACGACAAAAGACAAGGAAAGGGCAGAAAAATGGGCTACAAAATCCCTCCACCAATCACCATTCAACACACACTAAAACCACTTCAACACTCTTCCTCTCTCATCATTAAATACAAAGTCAACAAATCAACTAATGTGGCTATCGTCTAATCCTCAAATCATCTGTGTACACTAATCCAAAATGCCTTAAACTCACCACCAAAAATCATGAAATAAAATCACGGTCCTAAAGAACCCAACTTCGAAATATCGAACAACCGTCAAATCACGATCCGTCAAATCCTGAAAAATTAAAGAAACCCAAAAACACCAATATGGTACTAATTGGTCTCGTTTCATCATCCCGATCATGCCGGTATGTTCAAAATGGTCGTATGACATGTGATGCAAAAAGTAGCAAAACGACTACGTAAAACTCGAGAGCACTATTCACGTAAAACACTATTCACCGAAAAATAAAAATTTTCCAACATGATAAATCGAACATAATGAGCATAAAACCTTATAAAAATGATCATAAAACCCGGGGTATAACAACAAAGCTGCTAAGGAACCAAATCAGAAAAAGAAAACCCCTCTACTGAAAAGAAAGAAAGATCTGAAAAGAAAAAGTCTACAAAGAAAGGGAAGGAAGATATTGATGCTCCTGCTGGTTCTGATTCAGACAGTGAAGGTGCAATCTTGCCCACACTTCTTGCTGATATGATAATGCAAAAGAGAGTGATTGTCCGCATCAAATCTCGTAGAGGTGACGATCGCTGGAAAGATCGTCACCACCTGGGTCTAACAATCAAGAAATAAATGATAATTGGAGAATATTCTAGAATATTTAATAGAAAAGAGAAAGAATCACATGATCCATGATCTGGAATGTATGAAAGTTGGATGGGTGGCTATCCAAGGGAATCGAGGAATGTTTTTGAATTTCGGACAAACTTGAGATATAATCTCAGGAAAGAGATTATCTGGTTTGAACGATTTATAGAGGAGTCGAACGATAATGGGGATGATCAGATGATGGAGACTCTGATTCTTGGAAAAAGAAGAACGACGCAATTTCTCTAGAGCAGAGTATGTGAGTAGTTGAATAGAATGAATTCACGGATTGAAATATGGGGGATATATATAGGCTCGATTTTTCGGTTGGTAGTTAAAGATAGGATGCAAAGAACAGTTCTTGGTTTATTATATCTTTGAGTAGGTCGTTCGGTTGGTGTGGCGTGTACGTTACGTAAGTTTCTTATCTTTTGATCTTTGTCCGTTTAAGCTGAGGTGGAGGTTGATTTGGTCAACAGGAAATTCATTCGAAAGGTTTTTAGATATCTTTGTTCCAACCAAATGCATGTTTATTATTTGATCTTTTCTTGATGACCTGGTTGTTTTGACTGAGTCTTATTCAGGCCTATGAGCAGGGTTTCGATCGTTTTGGGCTTTCGAGCCATACTAATTCTAGTTGAGCCATTTATGCATGGCTAAGTCTAATTTTTACCAATATAGTTAGTTCCCCCACTCTCTGATTTAGAAGTTCCTATGATAGAGAGTAGCTCCAGTGCGTGATTAGTTCGTACCGATATAACGTCTTTTGAACGACGATTTTCTATGGGGTGAGTTTTTTAAAACCTTTATGATGTTTTGAAGAAGGATTTTTGAAACCCTTGTTATTTGAGGTGGTTTTTCAGACCATTGAGTTTACTATTTGATATAGGATAATTTGTGGCTTGTTTCGAACAGTAAGAGATATTGTCGAACAGATTGTTACTCTCAGTATGTAGGATAGAGTATGCCGTTCCTATTCATCGAATAATTTAAATTGGATGATGTTGTGTGAAGTAGGCCCCTGGAGTCTATCAAGTAGACCCTCATGATTGATTGACCAAAGTCAAGAAATGTGAGGTAATCCCTCAAGTTCAAGCGGAATAAATCAATCGGTAGAGTCCGAGGTAGGCCCTCGACTTATGAGGTAGGCCCTCACGGTGGCACGAAATGAATCGATCGACAGAGTACGAGGTAGCCCCTCGGCTTATAAGGTAGGCTCTCATGGTCGAATGAAATGAATCAATCGATAGAGCATGAGGCAGGCCCTCGGCTTATGAGGTAGGCCCTCATGGTCGAACGAAATGAATCGGTCGATAGAGTACGAGGTAGTCCCTCAACTTATTAGGTATTAATGCTTTTCGTGCCTAATTTTTTGAGAGCCGTGTTTCAAGGCTTTGTATTTCTTTCGTTCGAATCCTTTTTTAATATTTTTTAGTTTTCCACGCCTATTTTTTGAGAGTTATGTTGATAAGACGTGATGGGAAGTGATGTGCCGCTTTGTTTAATGTGTAGCCTATCAGGTGGTGACATGGGCACATCATAGTAAAGATAAAATCGAGTGCTACCCTCGATTAATGTGAAGGGGTTTTATGAAGGGTTTCGGTCCCTTCGTCTTCCTCATTCTAAAGAAACCAGAGTTTGAGCTTTAGAGAGAAGTAGGAGAATTCGGAGAGAGAAAGGAAGGAAAGAGTTATTGAAAATTTAAAGAAATCTTCACCTATGATCAGGCAAGCATCGATATCTCCTTTCTCTCTGTTCTTTTTAAGGGAATATATGAACTTTTTCATGTTTCAGTTTTATTTTTTAAAAATGTATACGCTGATTTTGTTTCGGATTTTTAATGGGTAGAATGGGTCGAGTTCTTTGAGCAAAATCAACATGGGATACTCAAGAAGTAATTGTCATTTGTGGGCTCTTCATGGAAGAGGATTCTTCCGCCATGGATGTTTCGGCAAAAAAGTTTGAAATGGTGGTTTCTCATGGCGTCGTTGAGCAAAAGGAGAAGGTAAAGAGGAAGAATCCGGTTTGTCCTTGGTTTGCGAAGTGGAGGACTCGTCGCTTCTCAGATAGGGCTTGTAAATGGAAGAGTTTTCTTTCAGATATGCTCATCGAAACAATTGATCTAACTCAATTGGATGATGGGTTTTTTGGGTATACTTGTTCGTAGGAGTTCTTGAAAAACCTTTTGATGTATCATTTGTTTCTTTTTTAAACTTCTTCTGTCATGACATTTGATCGAGATTTTGATACTTATTTCTTTTGGTTCTTGTCTACCTTTTATTTCTAGTTTCTTTTTGCATTTTGTTCGATGTAATCACAATGGAAAGAAAAGGAAAAAAGAGTAGGTTTACGACTGTTGATTTTGACAAATTTGATGACGAAGTGATACCATTAGATGGGTTTACTCGAGTCGTGAGTCCAGACATCCAAGAGGTTTCGAGTAGTGAGAGTGAGGAGGAGATAGCTATTGGTAGGGTTATCTCTGAGGTATCAATTTCATCGAACGAAACTTCCGTTCGAATGATAGCGTAGGATATCTTACTCGTCAAGATCCCTTCTTGTTTTAAAGAGTGCGATCTTTTAAGGATTATAAGGGAGTGCGACATTCTGAGTTCGATCGAACTCAGGACTCCACGCCCGTTTGAAAGGGTTGATTTGGAATTTGTGAAGATGAACGACGTTTTATAAGATCTCTTTGTAGCTTTGCCTTCGATTCCAAATCCCTCGTCTGGTCCGAGGTTGCCTAGATTTTAATGAGATCGCTTCGTGCCAATTAATTCCAAATAGGTGGCATTTGCTGCTCGGTTTATGTGTTCTTGAAGAAATATATAAACTAGGGATTGATGTGATTATCGTACGATGTTCGTATTTTATCTGCAAGCATGACTCCAAAAAAGTCGATATGATTTTTTCCGTCGGAAGGGGAGAGGCCATCTAATTTATGGCCTTACGACGGCTGATAGAGATTGGAAGAAAGGTTATTTTTCGTTCGGGGAGATATTTATGACGATGTTGATTGTGGCTGCATACCGTACGAATGGAACACTATAGGTAATTAATTTTATTGATTCAAAAAGTAGGATAGCTAATTGACTAAGATTTTTCTGTATGTTTGTTTTATAGCTGATGAGGTAAAGGTTATTCCGCATGGAGATTACGATCAGTCGATCAAAATTGTGAAATCAATCGAGAGTTCAGAGGTCGAGGAGCGGGATTCTAATATTTTGCTAACAGAGGAGAATCTTTCTTTGTACGGTTTTTGGGGATCGAATGAGCTATCATCAAGTACCTAGTATCCTCACTTGAGTCGATATAGTTCATATTTACTTCTTCTATGATCATTCGAGATTCTTAAATTCGATCTGGTCTTATTTTCTTCTTTGTCGGATGCTAAGCGGGCGTTTGCAGACGAAATCATGAGTAAGAAGTTTACTTTGGTAAGTGTTGAGGAGTTGAGGAATAGGGCTAAAGCAAAGATTGCTGGGAAAGGTCAGGGGAAATCTGCCCCCGCGTCGAGCGCGCCTTCTGTGCTCGTGCCTAAGGATAAGGCCGACTTGATAAGAAAAAGGGGGGAAGTTGTGTCGGATGAAGGAGCAATTAATTTAAAGTTTTTGGAAGAGGCGTCAATCGATGCATATCCTGCTTCTTTGATGGAATCGCTTAACGTATTTCTCTTCCCCAAGGACCTTCAGCGGTACAAGGAGATAGGTGCGACTGAGGTGATTGACCTGAGCATTCAGGAAAAGATAAAGGTATGATTTACACCTTCAGTCGCACAATTTCCTCCTTTAGCCTTTTTTCTCATTTTCTCTTCCTTTGATATTGCATGGGGTTGCAGATGATGCTATTTGCTCTACAACAATATTCAAAGAATTTAACTAAGCTGACGGATCTTTGCATAAAAATTAAGAATTATTGTTTGTCCGAGACATTCCTAAAGGAAAAACTCGAGGGATTGGAGGATAAGGTCGATCGCCTCAAATAGGAGTTGTCCGAGAAGAATTCTTAGAACAATCAGCTGATAGAAGAAATGAAGGACATAGCCATGAACGCCGTGATCGAGGTGCGCAGGAAGCTGATAAGAGAATTTAAGGATGAACGAACTTCTGAGTGGGATGTCGATGGGGATATAAAGCTTTAGGAGGACCTCTTAGCCTCGTCTCCCCCTCAGACTGAGGCGATGGAACGGGAAGGTGTGGATGATGACTAAGGTATTTTCAATCTTTCCATGCTTTCAAGCGGACAGTTGTGATGTGGTGAAAAACATTTGGTCATATGAAAAACTCCTATTTCTGTAATAAATCAATATTTATGTTTTGATAGTAGGAATTTACTTTTTGAGTCAAAAATGATACCTTTTGAGATGTAGTGCGTTCCAGCTATTGTTGATTAGGCGTCCGTCTCGTGTTTCTAACATGTGTGCACCTCGTCCGTGTTATATCCCACACTTTTATATCCATTTTAATGTTAATTTATTCTTACTTATATTACTTGTATCATTTTAGAAATTTCTTGTTTTTCGGTGAATAGTGTTTTACGTGAATAGTACTCTCGGGTTTTGCGTAGTAATTTTCGCTACCTTTTGCATCGCATGTCGTATGACCGTTTTGAATATACCGACACGACCGGGATGATGAATCATGACCAATGAGTACCATATTGACGTAGGTGAGTTGCATCGATTTTCCGGGATTCGACGGTTTGTGATGTGACGGTTTTTGAGATTTCGAATTTAGGTTCGTTATGACTGTGATTTAATTTCATGATTTTTGGTAGTGAGTTCGACGGAATTGTGATTAGGATTAGTGTGCACGCGTGATGAGATGATTAAGAGTGTTAAAGGATTTGGAGCCTAGCCACTTTAGTTGACTTATGAGGTAATGTATTTATTTAATGAGGTGGTGTGTTTTAGTGGATTTTGTGAGGATTTAGGGAGGATTTTAGGCTGAATCCAGCCACCTTTGGCTGCGATCCTACGTGAGAAACATAAGAGAAGAGAAGAGAAGGAAGAAGAAGAAGAAAGGAAGGAGATTCATAAGGGGTTTCATCATTTTCCTCAATGCTAAGCTTGGATTTGTCTTAGAGATAACTAAGAGATCCACTTGGCAGCATTTGGAAGCTTTGAAGATCTTCCATTTGGTTGTGTTCAAGGTAATCACATTGTTTTTCTTCATGGTTCTCTTGGTCTATGAGTTTGGAAGGATTTTTTATAATGCCAAGTTGAGATTGGCATGTGTTTGGTATTAGTTAAGGCTTTGTCATGGTTTGGTAAGTTAGTTTGCACTTGTTTGATGTCTTGGATCCAAGTTTATGGTAAGTTAACATGAGATTCGTGAGTTTTGTTTAGATTTAGGTTGTTTAGTGTATTTTGTATTTTTGGATGTTGTGATTATGAGTTTAGCATGTTGGTAATGTTTCCTTTTGACTTGATTAGCTTGAATGCATGTTTGGTGATGTGTTACAGGCTTGGGATTGAGTTTTTGGTGGTTTTTTGGTCGTGGGTTCGAGCATGTGGAGTTTCCGTAGAAGATGCAGATTTTCTGCAGAAACTGAGGGAGACGTCTCTAGAGAGGTCTCTCTGGGACGTCTCTGGAGACGTCTCACCCATGTATTTTTGGATTGGTGCATTTTCTTTAGAGAACGACAGAGACTTTCGGAAGACGTCACCAGAGACGTCTCCTAAGGACTGTTTTGGGTCTTTAGGATTTTCTTGAGTTTTTCATGGTTTAGGATTGTCCCATGGAGTGTCGGGGTCAATCCTAGACCCGCATTTGAGGTTTTTAGGGTCTGGTTTTAGGTTCTTTCGGGCCCGATAGCTTGATGATTTGATTAGTTGTCGTTTGTTAGTCTTTTGAGACTTTTGTCCACGATTTGTATCAGGAACCGTTGTTGATTGACTCGTGCTCGGTTGAGGACTCTAGGTGACTTTTGGAACCATTTGCTCAGGTGAGTTGATATACGGACGTTGGTACATGATGTTATGCATGATTTACTCATTTTCCATCCGTTTTGTGCCTACGGTAGATTAAGGCCGTAGTGCACTATATATTGAATTGATTTAAACTATTGATGTCTTGGTATTTCCGACCATTGGATCGTGGCTTTTATGCATGACATAGATTTTCAGGCTCGTATGGCCTTTGGCGGCTTTTGTTTTGGACTCGTGATATGGATTTGATTCAAGTCCTTGGGGTGCTTCTCTCTAGTTCTTATAATTTTGAGAAACCAAGGCCACCTACGGGTGTCACAACATCTTCACGTTCTTCCGTACGTGACGGAAGGACTAGGACCCTCTTGATGTTGCATGTTCGCGGAGCCATACCGGTATGCTCGTTTAGTTGGGTGTTGGGATCCCTGTTGTTTTTGTGACTATTTCTATGGCAATTTTCATCCATTATCACCATGTCTAGCTTTGTGAAAAGTTTATCTTTCCGTTGGATTTAATATATTTATCCGGTATGCTCTTATATCCTTATAAGTCATGACTATGGATTTTTTGGTTTTATCATTTACCTTTCGTCAGTATTTCATCTCACCAGCTATCGCTAGCTGACAGATATTACCCCTACTTATTTTGGCAGGTTTTGACCAGTGATTTATAGCTGGATGCGGCGGGGAGCGGTGTGACCTTGTTAGGACTTTTATTTCTATTCCGCTGCATGATTTGGACACTCTGGCTTGTATTTGATCATAAAACATTTTGGATGTTGTTTTCCCTGTGAGGGACTTGTAGTAGTATTTTATTTGTATGATGCTTCCGCATGATGTTTGATGCTCTTTTTAGTAATTGGTATCTCCACTATCGTGCATGAGGATTTGATTGTCCTTCTCTCGAGATTGATCTGATTTAGTATTTTATTTCTTTTCCTTGGCTTCAATGACTCGTGGCTCACCCCATGGGTTATCGCCGTTAGCACCCGGTTTCGGGCATTACATCAACTCTTCCCATCCTTTGATCTGTTGATTTGGTTGGATTTGAGGGTTTTTGGGTTGATTTTCGGGTTTGGGTGTGAGGGTGGTTCGGTGGTAGCGCGGTCGCGGTCATAGGCGGCAACTGAGACTGCTACTGGCGACGTGGTGGGCGGGGAATAGCCCTGGGTTGGTGATTAGTGGTCGGCCGGTGGTATGGGCACCTCCGGTGGCCTGGGCAGCAGGCCAGGGTGTCGGCCAGGTGGTGTGGTGGTGGTTGTGGCAGCTGTGAGATGGCTCGGTAGTGTTTGTGGTTGTTTGGTGGTGCTTGGGTGGTGCTGAAGGGCTATCGGAGTCCACTGGTTGCCGTTGGCCAGTCCGGTGGCCAGTGTGCGGTGGCTAGAGGGCTGCCCGGGGTCGTTTGACCACCCTCGGGTGTGCCGTTTTTCTTGTTTTTATTTATTTTTTATTGATTAATTGTGTAGGATGAGTTTAGCTTCAATATGGGATTGATGTGCATTTAAGGTAGGGGATTTCGGTCTTATGTGATGATTTATCGCATATATGTGTGAGGCATGTTTTAATCACTGTGCGATTTATAAGGCATGATTATATTTTTCGATGTGATTTATTTATTTATATGTGTGTGTGTCTATATATATATATGAGCATGTTTTATGGTTCATCGGATTTAAAAAAAAAAACTTTTCATATGATTTATTTATGACGAGAGTTTTATGATATTGGACCATAGCATGATGTATATCGTTATGTGTGTGGGATTTCTATTGTTTGGGATGTGGCATGGTCGTGATTATTTGACATCATTTGTTTTAAATCATAGTTTTATGTTTTCGGTCAACATTGATGGATTTAATCACACAGAGGCATGAGATTGTTTATGACATTGTTATACCTGGGAAAAATACGCCATGTGGCGTACTCGACATCGAGACACGTGGATAGGCATGGACCCAACATTCGCCACGTGTCCTTGTGACATCGATCGGTGCGATATACTCCGCCATAAGTTCCGACATCCTCCGCGAAGTTGGGATTGGACCTCCTCGTCAACTTTACGTATGCATGGCCATGCATACGTCCCTCGCATGTACCCGCCATGCGCGCCTGCCTTCCATGCACATGTACATGCTTAACGACCATGCATGCAGACGTCCCCGATGCCCGTGTGCATACGACCATGCATACATGCATACGTGAACACATCTTTCGTGCATGCATACACACGTACATGCGTACGTACCATCATTTACTCCTCTGTGCATGGCAAAACACGAAACCCGCCATCACCACACAACGCCGGTCATAAGACCGGCCACCACCCTATCACCGTGCATGGCCGGTCACAAGGACCGGTTAAGGTTCCCAAGATTACCAAGGCCGGTTACAAGGACTGGCCAAGCCTCCAAGGTCGCGAACATCACCTAGGCCGGTCACCTTGACCGGGCAAAGACCTCAACAACGCCGAGGCCGGTCTACATGACCGGCCAAGACCTTTCACAACGCCTAGGCCGGTCTATATGACCGGCCAAACACCCCCCTAGGTCGGTCTACAAGACCGGCCAACTCCTTCCTATGCCCAAGGCCGGTCTAAGTGACCGGCCAAGCTCCATACATCCTCAAGGCCGGTCCAAGTGACCGATCTTGACCTCAAGTCCCGTCCACGCGGCCGAACAATCTTCGTGGAACCATCCGCGCGCCGTTTACACCAAGTTTAAAGTCGTACGCCCCGGGGTGCCCCTTCATCGATCGTCTGAAACTCACAAGACCATGCGACCCGCGAGAGTATGCATCTCATCAAGACCTCCCAAGTTGAGAGACCCCAGATCAACGCCTCTCAAGAGGTATATATCTCGCCAGAGGGCGCAACTAGTAAAGACTTCGCCCTCTAGATCGCTCGATGAAAAAGTTATCGCATAAAGATTGACCGAGTGGAAACCCGACCCGAAACCATAAAAGCCGACCGAGCCCAAGGGAATTTCAGGCAAGTTCTAGAATGTTCCTTAAGAAGTATCGAGGGCAAAGCGGGCATTTCACGAGCCCCTCCTCCGGACTCTATAAATAGAACACTAGGCTCGCTTATTCAGGTACGATCTCCTGTTCATGAGAACTCTCCTTCTCAAGTACACATCTGACTTGAGCGTCGGAGGGTTATTCCCAAGGTACCAACCTCGGGTCCCTCTAATGTAGAGTTCACTTTGTATGAAGGTGGTACCCCAGCGAAGTAGGCCTTTTGGATCGCGAAGCGGTACCCCAGGGAAGTTCTACCTGCTGTACGTAGATCGTGACACATTTCCTGCTACGATCGGGTCGGGTACGTGCTCCAGATCGCATCGTGACACCTTAGGGTTTCTCGGGACGCGTCCACTTCACCACGTCCGAAAATTGGTGATAACAGACGTATTTAAAGATAAAATCATATGTTTAAATTGACTTACTACAGATTTTTAATGGTGATCGATTGGACTTACATCTGTTTTCGATATGATGACTCTTGAGATATGATTTTGAGCTAGTTGTGGGCAGAGTCCCACCTGGGTGAAAGTACCGATCCTTTTAGGCTGCAGTGGGGTGGCACTTACCTTTGGACATGGTCATCTTGGGTAGTTGGCCATGATTCCATAAATAGCCTGACTGGGTGCTCT
>JAOWBR010159058.1:0-12501 GCA_028571145.1 Dionaea muscipula
GTTTGTGTCAATTCCCAACAGCTCAAGATCATGATACCCTTTAAGTCCAAACTTAAAAATCATGTTCCATCTTTCTATCCCGCCCTCGTGCCTTTCAAATTTGTGTCAATCCCCAACAGCTCATGATCATGATACCATTTGAGTCCAAACTTAAAAATCATGTTCCATCTTTCTATCCTGTCCTCGTGCCTTTCAAGTTTGTGTCAATCCCCAACAGCTCAAGATCATGATACCATTTGAGTCTAAACTTAAAAATCATGTTCCATCTTTCTATCCTGTCCTCGTGCCTTTCAAATTTGTGTCAATCCCCAACAGCTCAAGATCATGATACTATTTTAGTACAATTCTTATCATCCCATCAACAACTAATGAGTCTGACACCTATCCAAGTTTCAAACAACCCATTCACCTAATTAACCTAATTATTGCAATTAGCAAGGGGGAGCCTTAACAGACGATTCCTGCAACATCAACTCTTACGCACTAGCACATAAGAATCAATGAACATACACTCAACACGCCATTCACCACGTTGATGTACCCATAAACCCAAGACAAATCACCAGCGACCTATAATTGAAAACAAGTAACAAAAAACCACGAAATAGAACAAACCCACAAAGCAAAGAACAAGTGGGCAAGCCTTAAACTAATCTTTAGATCCCCAAACAAAAGAACAGAACGGAGCAAAACGGAAAAATCAAAATAAAAATTAGGGAGTTGGGAGGTTACCCTAAGGAAGTGAGCATGAGGGAAATCGGTTGAGAGGTGAGAGAAAACTTGGTCCATTTGCTTTGAGGCCTCACACCATCCTGCCCAGAAGTGGAGGATAACTGGAGAACCCTCCCCCACCACCTTCTCTAGCTCTGCTTTTGACTGCACATCCTTCACAGCCATGACTCTCTTCGCTCCTCTCTTCGTCCTCAATCAAGAGGCTGGAGAAGAAGAAGACGAAGAAGAACAAGAAAATTGGTATACGATTTCTCTGGTTTGTGGAATGGAATCAAAAAACCCTATCAAGAGCAAGGACTGTCTCTAATAGAAAGCCTCACCCGAGTGAGGTGGGGGGTAATTATATCGCCCACCGTCGGTTCCATTCACACGTGTCACCATCTTGATGTACATAATTTTTACCATATTAGAGCATCTCCAGTGCAACATGCCAAATTTGTCTTTTTAAAGCTATTTTTTGGCTATAAACAGTGACATTTTGTTAAAATTTGTCAATGTCACTCCAGTGTAAATATGTTATATTTTAACATATTTAGGTTTTTTTACTATTTTTTCAACTATCTTTCCTAAATCAAATAAATTTAACATAAATAAATATAATTAATTAGCAATAATTAATTTTAATATATACATGTAGTGAATTGAAGGTAGATGTCGATGAAGCTGGGATGTCGGCGATGAGCTAAATAATGTCTTTGTTGCATTTTTTTTTATAAGATTTGTGGAATTTTTATTGCGAATTTTGTAACCCATAAATAGTGAAATATGTTATTTATTCAATTTATGCAGACAAATTTTTTTTTTATTTGTGTTGAATTTAAAAATTTATCTGTGCTTGTTGGAATTTTTTAAAAAGTTGGTAAGATTTGCTGAAAATTGTTAAGTTGGATAAGAATGGTATTGTCATTTCTATTGCCAAATTTGGCACAAGAAATGACAAAATCATTTTTTGATATTGAAATGGTATGTGCATTGGAATGGATTTTAGAATAGCAATTGCTAATATTTAATAATGGCAGGTGGTATAGCATGGGCATTGGTCCATTGGAGATGCTCTTAGTATATCCATATTGAAGATGTTAAAATTTAGTGAGCTAAAAATGATACAATGGAGATATTGAAGGTATATCATAAGCGGGGGAGTTATTTTGACGCATCTAATTACACATTCAATTACACCGAATATTTACCATTGGATTTACTCTCTTAAATGACCCAGATGAATAGATTGAATTTTCAGAAAATTATAAAAAAATAAAAAAAAGGAAAAACAAAAAACAAAAAAAGAAAAAGATAAACCCTGAGGGGACATTTGAGCCATTCAAAGGGGTAAATCCAACGGTAAATATTCAGTGTAATTGAATGTGTAATTGGATGTGTCAAAATATCTTTCCCGTATCAGAAGATATTTATTAAAGATATACATGATATCAACTAAAATTTTTTCATCTCTCTCTTCTCCTTGTGATCTGCACAAGAAGAGCTGGTCAGAAAGGTCTCGAGGTCGTTCTCGAGGTTCATCTTCAATGTTTAAGTCAATGACTTGTAAAATTGGAGACCTAAAAGATATGAAATTTTAAACATATATGAGTGTTATATCTGGATTCCCCCCTGTGACACGTGGACAAAGGATCCGAGATTTGACCATCGATTCTCTCCACTCGGCTCGCCTCTCTCCACTCGGCTCGCCTCTCTTCACTCGGCTCGGCCCGACCCGAGACTGGTGGACCTTATGCCTATAAATAGTTCAGCACCCTTCATTTTTCGGAGGACTTTCTCTCTGGGCCCATGCCTCCCTCGGACCGAGCCGAGTAATGCTCCATGGTCGGTTCGTGCATGCCTCCCCCCTTTACCTATAAATAGGCCCCATTCCCCCTTCATTTGGAGGATGGTCCATCTCCTCCTCTCCTCGGACCGAGCCGAATAGACTCGCTCGAGTCGAGTCCAGCATCCGAGATTGGACTATTGCCTGATTCAGCCTTGCTCGGCCCGGTCTTGCTCCGCTCGGTCGTGCCTCCCTCGGCCGTAGTGCCCATTCAGCCATATTCGCTCGTTCGTCGACTCTGACTGCATTGCATGACTCTTTTCCGTTTCTCCCTGTACTAGGGTGCCACCGGCCATTTCAGACACTTGCTAATTTAAGCATCGGAGCGATCTCCCTGGGATCATACCCTGAGGGTACCCTCTAACGTGGTTTGCTCGTCAATCTCAGGTCATCGACGACGGAAGCACGACGCACGTGGACGAATCAGAATCACCTTTAGATTATCTCCTCTTTTCCCCCGAGTCAATCGGAGTCACTCTCGTCCGATTGATATCGGGACTTGGATGTCTATCTTTGGAGAGTTTCAGGCCTTAACCGGACCCGGGATCTTCCAGACGTAACAATAAGAATACTTCGAATTTCTGGATCCTTTAAATAGAAGAAGTGTGGTGATATTTATAGAGATTGAGTTCATCACGTGTCGATTTCTCAGTGAAGCGATGTGTCGACCTTTGAGTGGAGTGATGTGTCAGATTCTAAGTGGTGACACATGTCACTCATCAAATAGAGCCACATGTCGCATCCAATGGAGTCACGTGTCGGACTACGGGACTCACCTGCGAACTGTGGACTTGGTCAGGTAGGACTCACGCGCGGGGTCCACCTCGAACCTGTGGAGCCTACGTGTGAAACCCACCTTAGGTTGTGGGACCCACCTGCAGACTGCAGGCTGCGACTTGTGGGACCCAGATGTGGGGACATGCAGCCTTTTCCCCTTGTTGGGTCTTTGGATTTTCTGAACTCTTTGAACCTTTGATACATGATGAACTAATCATACCTAAAAAGCCTTACTAGCAAAATAGGTAGTTTTACCCTGTTATCATAATTATTTCCCTCTCTCTTTCTCTCCTCCATGTCATATTTATTTTAAATGTTAATTGTAGTCATGATTTTAATATCCGACAATTACTTTTCGAAAAATTTTTGCTATATGACAAACATCTGACACTAAAATAAGGATGCTCTTATGGAACTTTTTTTTTTTTTTTTGATAGTTTTCTCACACATTTTAGTTTTCAAGACCAAACCACCTCCATTTATATTGCTAATTTCTTTACACAGTCTTTCTACGAACGACGACTCTCTTAAAATAATAGATATATACTGTTTTTATGAATTAAAAGTAATAGATATTTAGCGTTTATATTAAAAAATGATAAAATGATTGATATATATCGTTTTGAATCAAAAAAAATATAGATATCTATCGTTTTAAGAGGTGTGTGCACTTAAGGGCGTTGTTTGATTTTATTGTACATGTGGGAAATGGATTTTATTTCCAACATGTACAGTCATATTCATTGTTTGATTTTGCCATTGTTCATTGCATCCCCCATTTCCCACAAAAACATGGGATAGCAAAAGACATGGGGGGTTGGTTTTTCATTTTCGGGATGGCTGGATAAAGAAAAAAAAGTGTCATCCATAAAAAATTCAATTTTGATTTTGGTGCTATTCACTTTATTCTTCTTCGAATTTGGATTCCATCTTTTTCGACTTGATTCTCTTCAAATTAGGGTTCCTTCGACTTGAAGATGAGTGGATTTATCTACTATTCTTCTCAAAATTGCTTCAAATCTGTCGAGAAGTTCTCATAGATCATTGCCCATATTCGAGAAGCCGACCTCACAAATTATCTTCAATCGTTGGCCTCATTGGATGAGAGGTGTGAGAGAGATAGACAGAGAGATGAGAGGCCTGAGAGAGAGAGACAAAGAGATGAGAGGCTCAGAGGCGTGAGAGATAACAGAGAGATGAGAGATTGATTTTTCAGACAATGGAATAGTGATAAAGGTTGGATATAATGTCCAACTCACTATCTATGCATCTCAATTAAGATTAAATCATGAACTATCAGGGCCATCAAAAACAAATCCTACAAAATAAACCTATATAGCTCAAATAGTAAAATTGACAATCCATAATCTCATTCAGCCTCACACTCCAAGTCAGAAACTCAAAGAAAAGAGAGCCCAAACAGAGAGCATTTCTTTCTTCTACAGGAACACCCGAACTCAACTGGGCAGGATCGAACCACATCCCACCATTTCATCTGCACCAGGAAGGTTTTCATTATAAAATAGCCCTATCTCATCATCAACAAGGCCAACATAGGTGCCTCAGGCCAACAGCACACGCACAACAAGACAAAAAAAACAACCATGCACCAAAACCAACATGAAAAAAACCCAGACCCTGCACAGACAAACCCAGGATTCATTCATGGAAAGTCCACAGGAACACCCGAACTCAACTGGGCAAGATCAAACCACATCCCACCATTTCATCTGCATCAGGAAGATTTTCATCATAAAACAGCCCTATCTCATCATCAACAAGGCCAACATAGGTGCCCCAGGCCAGTAGCACACGCACAACAAGTCAAAAAAAACAACCCTGCACCAAAACCAACATGAAGAGAACCCAGAACAAACCCAGGATTCACTCATGGAAAGTCCACAGGATCATCCTAATACCTCTGCACACCTCCTCAATCCCTGCCTCTTCTTGACAAAAGATGCGTTGATTCCTCTCCCGCCACACATAATACATAATTGCAGCAAAGGCTGCTCTTCTCTTTGCCGCCCCAACAGTCTTCCCCCTCACTATCTCACCATTTATAATCACTCTCTTTATCTCTCATCATTAATTATCCCTCATTTTTTTATAGTAAAATCAAACACACCCAAGATGTACTCAAAGAATCTTTCTATCTAGTTTTTTTGTTTAAATTTTTTATTTTAATAAAGTAGAAAATATATTTCATTTAGAACATGAAAAACTGTTGAAGCGTAAATTATAAACATAAACATTTATTTTTTAGAAACTATTTTACAATATTTAATTTAACTTTCAACAATTATATTGAGAGTAATAGATTTGTCTTTCAAATAAAAAGCATTTTTTAAATTTGGTGATGTACATTAGAGCGCATTTCCAGCGGATGCTACAAATTTGTAGCATCTCTCTCCCTCACTATTCACGCCATCCACTCTCTAAATTTTTATTCACACTTAAAAAATTATTATACACCTCTCATTATTCATCCATCACATCATTATACATTCTCTAAAAAACTCTAAATTTAAAATTAATATTCATTCACGCCAAAAATCATTATACAACACCTCTCACTATTCATCCACTCATATTTACATTCACTTCAAAAATTCAAAAAATCATTACACAATCCTCTCACTATTCACACTCAAAAAACTCCAAATCTTCCTCACTGCTGGAGATCTATATTACAAATTAGAACATACTTTGAATTTATCCTCCTCTATATTGTCCTACGTGGCCAAAACCAACAATCTCATTGGTTCACAAAAAAACTCACATCTCTCTCATTATCTCTCACATCACATAATATTACACAACCCATAATTTATTTTTCTTCTATATCTCACTATATATTTTACCAAATATAAAAATATTATAGTCAAAATTAATAATTTTTTACAATAATCAAAATGAGCATAATATTGATATAATTTTTATTCTCTTTTTTTATTAAAAAATTATATAAAATGCACAACATAACACGAACAATTTTTATGATAGTAAATAAAACTATAAGAATTTTTATCGTGCCAACGACACGGATAATTTCTAGTACTCTTACATAAGACTTAAAAAACCAAACAAGATTTTTATTTTACATTACATTTGAGGAACAGAAAAATTAAAAAATAAACTGAATATATCCAAACCAAATATAGTCTTAACTTTTATCTTCACACATTTATCTTCTTATTTTTAAAAAAAAATCTCAAATATGTTTTCATGTTTAAAATAATCAAATATAAATAGCTAACAACCCGGCAGTGGCGGAGTGGCCCAGTGCCAGCGCGCCCGAGTAGACGCTTGATGATTTACAATGCCAAAAATCATTGCGTTTTTCGTTTTCTATTTTACAGAATATAAAAAACTTATAATTTAAATTTTTTATTTTCTATCTTTTTAAAATAAAAAATAAATTTTAATTTAAAATCTTCAAAATATAAAAATCGAAAAAAATTTTATTCTTTTATATTTTCAATAAAAATCCTCAAAACACTGATAACACAAAAAACACTCAAAACCCGATAAATTATAAATTATAAACCAAACACGTTTTTTTTATATGCTGTTTTTACAGAAAATTTAAAACTCATAAATAAAAAACAAACAAACCAAATAACTACTTCGTTTGTCAAATCTCAAAAGCATTTTGTGCACCTCCTCGCCTCCTTTTGTCACTTTGTCAAACCTTCAAAAAGATGGTCGAAATCCTCCTCCTGTGCAGAATTTAGTTTACTCATTTCTTTGAGAAGCTCAACCGCTTTGGGTTGATTTCATCCAAGCGTATTAATATTGTTCCAGTAGCTCCATCTTCAGTCCACTTTATCGATTCTTTCTCCAGCAGCTTCAAAACCTGTCCATCAAAAAACATTACAAGGCAAGGCTCCGATGGACAACGACAGACACAACGTTAAACTTTTAGCAACGTCGCGTTGGTTCCTCAATATGAAAACAGTACAGAGCAGGTGTGACCAAAGATCGTGTATTTTAAATTCTACGAACACGACCCTCATTTATTCATCACTTAACATGAAGATGACCGGTCGGTCCACACAATCTTTGGTGTATTAGATATATTTCAAAAAAACAACACTTGAGAGTGAAGTTTCAGGTCGGCATTCTTACCCATCGCTTAGAAGCACCTTTTGAGACATCTTCTCCATTGATGCCCGTCGTAATTTTCATATGCGTGAACGCTGACAACAGATAAATATCCAAACTCCTATGAGAGAGCGAGCACGGGCAGAAGCAAGAAGATGCACAGTAGTAGCATTGAATGACTGCTTACATGGAATGCCAGAGAATGATTGAAGATGAAACTTCACGAGATGTAAAGCCCCCTTTGCATCATGGCTTCTCAAGTCAAGAGATAATGTTGTTTCTTCTGGTGTGTCCCAATCCTTGCCTCTGCAGACTTGAGACTTTTTTGTGACAACATATGACTTATATAACTCCCTACTCCATGGCAATTGGCAAAGCAAACTAACCTGATCACGAAAATTTTGTTTGCAGATTCTTCATCGGTCTGACGAGCCCTTTCATGAAAGAACTGCCCCTGTAGAGGTCAAGACTAACGCAGCATTATATTTGCCAGATCTTAGGCACTGTTTGTTTCGCGAATAGGATTTGGCCGGATAACTAATACTATGAGATAAGAGTCGGATAAGGAAATGATAGGATAGTAAGTCGGATTTAATATCCCACATAGGAGTTATTTGTTTTACGGATAAAATCGTGGGATAATTTTTTCTTACCAGCGTTGGCCACTGATGACCGACGGCCGGTCGCCGGAATTTGGTCGAAATCCGGCGATCGACAGCCGGTCAACGGTGGTCAACACTGATCAACTGCCATTGACTGTCCACCCACCACCATCTTCCTTATCCCACATCCATGAGATTAATTAATACCACCTCCTATGGTACTAAATAACCCCACAATTCATGGGATCAGAACATGGTGGGATTTGTTATCCTATCTTCAATTTGCCCAAACAAACGCAGGATAAGAAATCCGGTCGGATTTTTTATCTTATCCCACCCCTTTACCCGCGTAACAAACAGAGTTATGTGCATGTGTCCTAACGGGTGCATGTGACTGACGATATGGTTGGGATATGGTTGGGATGGTGATGATGATGATGATGATGATATTCATTCAGTCACTTGTTGGTTTGCATTTTGCAACAACCCACATAAGCTATAAGTTACTTTGCTCACAAACATGGATATCATCATCATCATCCTCCATCATCCATCATGGATCCTATTTCTCCACTAGAGCTTTACAAGGATCTAACGCCCATGCAGATGTAAAAACTTCACTCAAAGACCATGCACCAACATATTGAATCCTTCCCTATATAAATCAATCTCAGATGTACTAATGGAAACTCACACCACATCCCCTTGGATACATACAAGTCTTTCTTTCTTTTCTTTTTTTTTTGATGACTCAGGTGTTCGGACGAACCTGACTATTCCTAGGGGACCAATCCCACCAAACGCTTGCGGAGGGTCCAATTAAAGCCAAGGCAAAGCCTTGTATGTCCATGGCAATTCAGACTGTTTGCACATAAGGGGTTTCGAACCCGCGACCTAAGACTTTATACATACAGGTCTATATACTTATCAGTGCCACGATGATTAGCTAGATAATTGAAGAGGAAAGATACAAAACCTGCTCCAGCAGTGTCCTTGCTCGACCACGCTCTCCCTTGGCAAATGCTTCCGCAGCCTAACAGGAAACTCACAGAGTCACATTTAGGAATCTACAGCTTTAATCCGATGAAATCAGCTATATATACACATCTTGAACATTGACAGAGACACTATGCAGATCTCCTGGAATAAAGTTGTGAAAAATAAAGGTACTTCCGTACTTACAGCTTTATAGTATTCCTTCATAGCAGCACGGTATTCCTCAACAGCTTTGCGGAGGTCAGTATATGCATCCTCTTCTTCTATGTTGATTAAAAGGATACAATGAGATGATTACGAACCGCTGATAGATCACTTACAGATCATTATTGCATGGTTAAGACATTTACCAATTAAATGTATCTCTTAATTGTTAATATATATCTCTTACTGCTAACATATTCAGAAAGAAGATAGCAACAGAATTCAATACCTCCGGCTCCCATATTACTTTCTTGCACGCTCACAGTCTTAGCCTCATGCTCCTCGAAAGCATCCCTGATAGGTTCAGCCACCACTGACTCAAAGGCCCTAGATCTCCGCTGTCTCTGGATCTTACGGGGCCATTCACGTTCTTTAGGTCTCTCAGGAACACTAAACAATGCAGTCAAAATTTCCTTTTCTTGTTGATGTCTCTTGTCCCTTTGATTTGGTATCTGACTTCCATTGGTTCTAATGACATTTCCCCCATGACAATACTGTGAATTGGCTGATTTGGAGTGCTTTATAACGCCCTGTAAATTGAATAGGACATGTTAAAAGCATGCACACCTAAGTAGGTCAGGTTACAATATATATATATAAACAGTAAGGTAGCGAAATAGAGTCAATAAAGCTTTTTACAGATCAGCCGACTCGCTTCCCTTGATAAATGCAATTGTCACCGATTATCAGTACATATTTCGATGTCAAGACACTATTTCTGACTTGAAAACAGTTGAGGCTCGCAGTTAGTCACAGGGGGAGAATCATGTGTTGTGACAAGGCTCACCATGAGTTATCCCAAAATGAAGCAAAATTGATAATTCCTAGTTGATTAAGATTACCTCATGAACATTATCCCTTCTGTCATAACTTTTAGCAGTTCGATCGAGTAATTCCTCAAGACTCTGCATGGTTTAAAGGCAAACGAAGAGATCATTATGATATGAACAGCAAAGTGATGGATGCAGCAAAGAAAACAGATCACGTAAGGCTTTTTGTATCTCAACAAAAATTCAGTGAACAACCAGAGCTTGTCAAGGAAAATGCATGGTTCTATGTTTTGTTAAAATGGTTATCATTGTTGGTTAGCAAAGAGATGGAGGGCCAGCAAAGAGTCTAATGCACCTATGAATTTCTCCCAAGTTGAGTGAATCCCCATTGTTGGTTTAAGGTTATAGTGCCAAACGTTCACTGGTAGTAGCTATTTTATTTACATCGCCCATATGTATATCATGATAAATATATTTCATTGACTTTCTACTATAAGTCGATATTTTGATAGAGTTGGTTCCTTGACATGGTATCATAGAAGGTGTGGCCAAATGTGAGGAGTTTGAATCCTACGAAACGAACCTGAGTATGTGAAACCCCCCCCCCCCATTTATTTAGCACTTAATATGAGAAGAACCAATGTACAATTCACGCTTCAATCCCAAAAAGGCATTCATGTGAAGGAACGTGTTAAATATATTTCATGAGCCTTTACTACAAGGTTGGCTTTTTAATAGAGTTGGTTCCTTAACATATCATTCCTCTCTCTTATTTCCTGTGAGGGCAATATTAGCTAGTTGACAACTTAGTAGTTTTGCGGATCAGCAGCAAAGGATGCTAGAAGGAAAGTTGGCCCCTAGATTTCAATCTAAAGTGCAGATTTTCCAGAAGGAAATCTCAGAAATTTGGCATGATCCTTTCATACAGTTGCAGGCTTTATAACTTAAATTTGTTGATCTGAAATTCTCAATTACTCTTAAGATCATAGTATCAACATTGATACAAAGCCACAAACTATACCATCTTAGTATTAGCTTTTAAATTAGCATTTATGATTTCCATTATATTTTTTTTTTTTGGTAAGTAAATGTATATAAAAGATAACGCTATAAGTTTACATTGTTGTTCGGCATGTTAGAACAGTCCACAACAACACACCAAGACGCACAAGGATCAAAGACCACAAAAAGCTAAATGACCCCTTCCAATCGAGGACACACATGTTCATCCATATACCACACAACCAACATAACAAAACAACATCAAACAAGAAAAAGAAAACTAGGTTCGGCGACTCCTTCCTCTTGCCCTGCCTCGTCCTCTCCGACCACCACGTCCCCGTGGGGCCCCTCCAGGTGGGGGCATCCTCTCACTTGCGTCCACACTAGTTCATGTCTCATCCTCACCTAACAAAGCATCCAGGCTCCTAAGAGCAGTTTGGTGACCCTCCTGATCCGAATCACTAAAGAAAGAACTCTAATTCACAGGACAATCCTCCACCAACTCAGATAACAGTGCAAACCTAGTAGCTGAAGTAGTTGTCTGGCCCGCCTCCATCAGTCTCCCCCTGCCAACTCCATGCCTAACCCCCGGTGTCCATCGTACTCTCCTATTCCTACGGATACTCCAATCGACCTGCAACGGATCCACTGGAACCTCCCTCCTGGTATCTACACCCAGTGGAACAGTCGTCGTCACAGTAGTATCTACTTCCGACGCAACAACTCCCTCCCTCGGAACAATCGTCGTCACAACAGCCCCCGGAACATAGTCCACCGAAACAGCAAGAGCATGGGTCCGCTGGGTCGGACATCAAGCGGTCGCATGTCCAAAAACACTCCAAACCTCACACCTAGATGGATACCAGTCAAATTTAGATGGATACCATTTCCATTATGTTTCTTCTAGCATTAGTCTCCTAGTTGATTTAAAACTAAGCTAACACCAGCCTACGATTGTCATCTTCCTAAAGCAGCACCCGTGGTGCTTTTCTTTTATTTAACGATCATTGGGGTGAGGAATCTAGAGGAGGCTCAGGATTCACATACTGATCCTATCAGTGAAAGCATCACAAGAAGGAAAGTACATACCCCACGCCGTTATTAAGTTATACCACAAGAGCCCAGACCCCCACCATTGTGGGAAGCAACATAGAACTGATGATTCACTTAAACTAAAATAACAAAAAATGAAAGTAGGCAACTGTCTAGCTAACAAGTTTGCTCATATGCATCAGTGAATGAATTAAATTTGATGATCATAGCTCCCTCTAAATAGCATTTGTTACTAGAAGGTTAAAAATTTAACACCCTTCAGACTTGGCATAAAACTACTTACATCATAAAACTACTTACATAGTGATAATATACAAATGCATTTTCCAACTGGTGAAAGCAACAATTCAGAACCTGAACCCGGGGCCCTTCAGACTTGTCATAAAACTACTTACACCTACCAGATCTAGTAATAATATACAAATACATTTTC
>JAOWBR010159069.1:0-12498 GCA_028571145.1 Dionaea muscipula
CCAGCCAAAGCACACCCAGGCCTGTGGTGTGAAACACGGCCATGTTCATGAAGAACATGGGCGTGTTTCACCCAGAAACACCCGAAAAATGGCCAAATCTCAACCCAATCACAAATGCACACAACCAAAACACATCCAAGCTATTCTATGGTCTTAGGGACACCAAATGAAGCATCAAACACATCCTAATCTCATCCCTAACATGCTCCAAAAATCAACCCATGCTAAAATACGAAAATCACCCCATGGATCCAAATCACCATCAAATCAAGCACACACACTAATCCACATGAATCAAAGCTCTATCATGGTCCTAATGGCATGCTCACACATCCACAATACCTCAACACACAAAGAATCAAGCTCATCCAAGCTAGAGAATCTAAAGGCCTTACCTTGAGGGTTGGATGTGCTCAATCCCTAACTCCAAGGGGTGAATCTAAGAGCTAGAGGTGAGGTGAGTCTTCTCCAAGCTTCCTTGCTCCTAGCTCCAAGCTTTCAGTGGTGAAAATGGATGAGAGAGAGTGATGAAGAAGGAAGAAGAAGAAGGAGATGGTGTAGGGGAGATGGAGAGCTCGGTCAACCAAGGAAAGAAGAGGAAGAAGAAGTCAAGAGGAGCTTAGAAGATTCTAGGGGATTTAAATCCCAAGATGGGCCTCTTGGGCCACACCCAATTCAACAAAAGGGGGCTAACAATTGTGCTAAAACAAGGCTAGTCCAATGCACAACAAGGAAGGGCCAAGGAAAAGAAAAGGAAATGAGGTGGTGGTGTCCAACACATGTCCATTAAATGGACTCAAGTGCAACAAGGCTAATTGGGCTCACATGGGATTTTAATCCCATGTCCCAACATAACAATACAAGACTCAAAAAAAAAAAATGTTCCAACCGGTTCTCAAATAAAAAGAAAAAAATGAATCGGGTTTTGAAAATACGGGTCGTGACACTTGTGACTTTTCAGAAATTAAATAGACAAAACAGTATCTTAAAAAGTCATCCATGAAGGTGATGAAATAACAATTGCCACATATAGTATTGATTGAAAAAGAACCACATATATTTATATGAATTAGTTTAAGTAAGTTTTCACTTCTTTTTGAACCGAACTTTCTTGAGTTGGTTATTTTTCCTTTCATGCAGTCAACACAATTTACAAAATCATCAAAGTCTAAGGGAGGTAAAATCCCTTGTTTAACCAGAATCCTAAGTCTTTCTTGTGAGATATATCGTTTATGCCATAAGAAAGATGATATATCCTGGTTATACTTCCTTTTGACAGCAGGAGCTTTATGCATGGCAAAACTTCATCATTTTGAAAATGATTTGGAGTTAAATATTTACCATGGACTAACCAATGACTATCAATTACTTCTGCATTTCCAAAACATCTTGAGAAATAATAAAACTGCATTGTTTTGTCATCACTAGAAAAAGTAAAACCAGGTTTCGATACATAACTAGAACCTGAAATCAAGTTTCTACCGATACTAGGAATGTAGTACACATCCTCTAGAATTAACCAAAAATCCTTATTAAACTTAAGCTTAACAGATCCAATAGCCTTCACAGCTACCTTCTGCCCATTTGCAGTGCACAACCACACTTTTGTCTCATGTTTGCTTGGATTCGTTATTCTGAATAATCCATATAATGAATTGATAATATGAATAGGTGCACTAGTTTCAAACCACCATGAATTGTCAAGCAAAAGGGATTTTGAATCTAAATCAAAAACTGGTTTAATAAACGTACCTTTCTTATTCAACCAAGCCTTGAAACCTTCACAATCCTTTTTGAAATGTCCTTGTTTCTTACAGAAAAAACACTTCATAGGAGGCTTAATGGACTTACTTTTATTAATGCCGGGTTTAGGAGAAAGCTTTGAAGTGCTACCTTTGTGCCAATTCTTCTTGTTTTTCACAAAATTCACAGCAATTGGCTTCCCCTTCTTCTTCGTCTCATCCTCTACTTCAACAAATAAGGAGATCAACTCATTGACACTCCAATTCTCCATCTGAGTCTTGTATAAAGTCCTCAGATAGTCATATTCATCAGGTAACTTATTCAACAACATACACACTAGGAAGGACTCCTCCACAGGCATCTTCAAATCCCTCAGTTTTGATGTGATGTTAGACCCTTTCATAATGAACTCCCTAACACTTCCCTTACCCTTATACTCCAAGCTCATCAAGGACTTCATTAGATTATTAGTCTCAGCTTTATCTGAAATCTTGAATTTTTCAGCAATTGAGGTGAAATATACCTTAGCATTCTCAAAATCTGGAATTCCTCCTCGGACGTTGTCAGTTATGCTCTTCTTGATCATGATGAGAGCCATTTTGTTATGCTTGACCCATTTATCATGCTTCTCCTTAGCATCTTAGGAAGAAGTTGGAGTAATGTCCTCTGGTGGATCCTCCTTCGACACATGGTCATAGTCCAGTATCTCCGGATTGAGTTCAACAACTCAATTTGATTGAGTTGTTCAACAACTGCATTTCTTGGGCCATTCAACAACTCAATTTGAGTCATTCAACAACTCAATTTGATTGATGCTCAATGGAAACTGCATGGCTGCACATTTTAACCAAGTCCCAAATGAATGAAAATCCATCTCTTAAGTATCATTCATAACTATAGTTATATAAGAATAAACTAAATCATAATGAGATTCTGACATCTTTAGATGTACTGATTCTCAATGATTCTTTATGTTTACTCTCATATTTACATGCTTCATCATATAGCAAAAGTGTGATATGAATTTCTTTGGAAATCAATATCAATTTGCTTATCAAGTTTCTGAAAACTTGCATGAAGATAAGACAATGTTAATGATTCATTACACATACTAAGACTACTTTAGCAGTGCATAGCACCGGCGGATGTGCTGTGTACAATGGGGGGGGGGCAGCTGACCCCCCATTATTTTTTTTTTAAAAATTAACTATTAAAAATAAATTATTAAAAATCATAAATATGTAATTACTCCACACTACACTGACCCTTCTCCAATTCTGCATGTATGTAATACTCCGCACTACACCTACCTACCCATTAATTTTTTTTAAAAAATTAACTATTAATAAAATATTATTAAAAATATCTATAATTACTCCACACTACACCCACTCCTAATTCCTATTACAGTATTACCCAGACCCCCACCCGATTCTCCATGTCTCTGCTCTTTCTCTCATTCTCTGTGACTCTTCATCTCCATTTCTTACACTCCTTCTCTCTGAATCTCTGATTCTTCTTTCTCCGTTGGCAAGGGAGGACGATGACCGGCAAGGCGACAACGACAAGTGGCAACTGGCAAGTGGTGACTGATGGACTCTGGAGATCCGGCGAGGAAAGAAGAGAACGATAGAGAGGAAGAAGATCGAAGATATACAAAAACTGAACTAGAAATCATGAGATTCGACGACCGGAGCATAGATCAGAGAAGGTGATGCTCCTGGAAAAATCCCGGGGGCGGTCAGCACCTAGGACCCTCCAGAGGTGATCATCAAAGTCCCGGTCCGATCGGGATGAGGCGGCTCCGGCCGGCGGAGAGGACCCGGTCGGCACGGGGGAGGAGTGAATGAAAGGATTAAGGTGATTCCGACCCACTCCAAGAGAGATGCAGGAAAGAGAACAGCTAAGCGAGATTGGTCAAGAGGGCGAGGATCGCCAAATGGGCCCTCGCGTACGGCTGAGGGAAGGCAAGGCCGAGCGAAGCGAGGCGGATAACCGTGCAGGCACCCTAAGCGGGTTTCCCGAGCGGGCACCCTGAGCGGGTTTCCCGAGCGGGCACCCCGAGCGGGTTTCCCGAGCGGGCACCCCGAGCGAGTTTCCCGAGCGGGCAACCCGAGCGAGAGAAGAAAACCTGGTGGGCCTCCGGGTAAGTGGCCCGAGCAGGTTTCCCGAGCAGGCATCCGGGCGTGAGTCCCGGGCAGGTTGAGCAGAGGGTGCTCTCACCAAGGTCTGGTCAGTCTAGGCCCTCTCGAAATCGGATCCTGAGAAATGAAGGGGTGAGGGCCTATTTATAGGCAAGAGAGGAGCGAGTCGACTCGGTACCCGACCAGGTAGCCCGACCAGGTACCCCGGGAGGGCTCCCCGAGCGGGTATTCCGAGCGGGTATCCCGAGCGGGCAAGGTGGAGTGGCTCTGGAAGGGTTTCGTGCGGCGACTTTCGGGAAGTCCGTTTGAGCTCGTTTGAACTCTAATTAACGAACGGTTTGTGCCCACACGCTCGTGGAGTGGTGGGGAGTCATCCAGTATGGGTTTGGTCGGGTTTGGTCATGGTTGACCGGGTTTGACCATGGTTTGACCAAGGACTCGGGTTCAGTCAGGTCAGGCCGGTCGGTCCAATCTCGGACCCTTTAGCCACGTGTCTCGAGGGGGTGAATCCCCCTATATCACTAGATACTCAACGTCAATTTAATGTATAGTCACGGTAAATAAGGCTTTGTCCACACTTATCTACCGACCCTTCTCTCTCACGACAGTGGCAAAGATATTCACCTCCTCCAGGTACAAGTTATCGCAAAAGTAGGGGGTGTCAAACCCTTTCTCTATTGTCAACTTTGACAAGAAAAATGACTAAATCGAACCTTAATAAAATATAAAATGGGGAACTAAGCTCAACCTCAAACTACACTTATAAAAACTTAATTAACTCCTACAAGTCCTACAAAGAAATGCGGTAGTTAATAAGTTGGGTCAAATATCCGACCGGGTCCACTTTAAATACTAAATATGAAGTTCAAGCAGCTTACTTTTTGATGTGGTCACATCTCCTACTCTCCTATCAATTCCGATATGATAAATCAAATGCTTCCTTCAAAGCTTGGCCAATAGGGAAGCTTAGATGATAAATGAACCTGGACCTTATCAGTACTGACAATTAAGACCAAGTGAAAGTAAGAGAACTTAAAAAGTATCGTGCTTAACAAAGTTAAGAACTTAACCGTTAACTTGCAATTGGATAGAGAAATAAAGTGAGTAATAACCGGTTGGTTTAAGTTAGGAATAAGTAAAGGGAATGAGTTTACCACCTACTCATCTTAGCATTAATAACCCGTTAAATTACTACTTGATCCTATATGGTAACAGTAATTCTTACAACCCAAACCAAATCTACTCCTTTTTAGCAAATTAACATGGACATTAATTGATTAAGGATAGATTTTAGTTCTTATAAGAATGATTTAGTTATCCCTGATTATCGTGGTGAATGATTGAGATATGGAATGATGGATGCAATGCAAAGACACAAGTTTGAAATGAAGAAGAAACTTCTCTTTAAAATAAAGTATAACAACTATTATAGGTCTTAGCACAAGAGAATTATGCTTGAAAGATAAAAATAAGACAAAAGATCGTTAACTATAATACATGGGCTCTCTATTTATAGGCAAAATAAGTCACTGTTGCCCTAATTTCGATACCTTCTAGAAGAAATACAGATGGCCGACAAGTGTCAGGCTAAGATGAAATACATGACTCATCATATTTTTAGATGGTTCAGGAATAATCTTGATAATGCCCATGTGGCTGATAAGCGCGTCAGAAGCAGATATTCCCAAAGTCGGTGGTAGTTGAGTCATCTAAAATATTGCTTTATTGTGTCAGAATCGCATTTATCTCTGCGGCCTCTTGTGAACTGCTCATTTATTGCGTGGTCTGAGAAGAGCCTTGAAAGTCAACAAAAGTGGCGGAGGTAATGATGAAGTTGCTGTAGCAGATATCTTCTCTTGAGAAGTGACGCAAGTTGTTGGTCTGGTAAGAACCGGGCGCAACTTCTCTTTATTACTGAGCAGTCGCTCAATGATTTGTAGAGAAGAGAATCTGTTGCATCATTGATGAACTTGAGATCTTGTCGCACTTTACATTTTAGTAAAGGATGAGTCACTCATGATGAAGACTTTGTCTTTGCGAAGATCACTTGGAGATTTCTTCATCAGGTATATCATGCGATTGGCACTGCTTGTAATGGAAAAGTGGCGACTCCTTATTTAGTAGCTTCAGTAGCTGCGGCAAGTAATGCCTTAGTTAGTTGTCGCGACCGTTCTTATAGCTTGGGGTGGCGCACATTTCCAATTTGCAAACAAAGTTGGATAAAAAGCTGTAAAACTATGTTAAACATGAAATGTGCCCAAAATAAAGCCATGTACCAAATAATAACTAACTAACTAAAGTAAGCAATAAAAAATATTTATTAAAGGAAAAAGTGATAGATATGTACATTGAAAACGGACGTATCACCACTCAACTGTAATTCTACCACCGGATTTATCTAATATTTAATCTGCGTCTATGTTGATGATCGACGACCTTCACTTAGACTAGATTGAATTGATTCCGTAATTAGAATTGTAGATTGTCTCCTTACGTGCGTTGAAATTGATCAATTAGGGTTTATAAAATTGCAATAGCTGCCTATTCACTTTTCTAGAATTTAGGATCAATGATTTGTCTGACAAATATAGTTTGATGTTTCTGGATTTGTTGTCTGCTAGCTCTTCAGAAATTCAAGATTAAAAATGTGTCTGATAACTACCACTTGACTCTTCTAAATTTGCTAGGCAGTTGGTGCTTTTGCTAAACTTATATCCTAATTAATATTAATTCCGTGCATGCAATTTAATCATTACTGACAGTGTCACTTGGGAACCAAGCTAATCTAAATCGAACCTAGTCTAAACTCACCTTTAATTTTATCTATTTAAATTTCTGCATTTAATTTTACATTAAAACCACAAAACCCCAAAAAGAATTTATTTTCCTGCACTTCGAGTTGAACAATATCTTCCGATGCTAATTTAGGCTCTCCCTTGGGTTCGATAACTTTTTAACTTCTATTATCTGTACTGCGAGGTACCGCGTTACTATTTGGGTGACACCACTACTATATAAAGAGACTGGGGACTATGGCAGAGCTTTAGCTCGAAGAAGAACGCGAGACCTCATTTGAATAGGTTTGTCTCCGTTCCTATTGATTTTCCTTGGTATCGGGTTGGCTAACCCATGATCTCGGGTTATGCCCCATCATCATAGTATGGGGCCGCTCCTCTATGAGTCACTCTGATCGCTACTTGTTTGAAGAATCTCTTTTTCTTTCTATATATATTCCAATATCTTCTTTTCCCCTTCATAGTGTAATATATATTCCTCCATTTAGTGTCGTATACTTTTTAGAAAAGGGTGCGGCTGCTCATACAAATGCTAAACTGGGTAACGATGCTAGATTGCAAAAAGTGATGGAAGAGACCAAAACTTATAATCTAAACAACGATTAGCCATTGTTGACCGCGTCGTCGGGCGGCCAAATTTAATATTTGTATTTAAACGGCTTATCTACTAGAAGCTAGTGGCGAGTCGAGTATCGTTCCACAGGGACTGATGAAAATTCTCTCAATTGAATTAAATTTAGTTCCTAGAAGGGGATATATCGAAACAGGGTTCGATTAGGCTGAACTAATAAATAAAGTGCGATAAAGAAAAGGATAAAAGTCACTACTTGAAGCAGTGGCTCGACTAAGGCTTGCAACAGTGAGCTCGTGCAGTTGGAGCTCGACACGCTCATGACAACACTGTCGCGGTCATGTCTAGAAGGATCAGTCGCAGTCGTGACAGTATGGTCACGACCGTGTTCCTCGGTTTAATTTGGGAGGCTGAACGATCTTGAACACAAGATGCGCACGGATTAAAGATGCAATCGTCTCAGTCTAATCCCGATTAGTGCAGGTTAATTAGGGTTTGATCATAGATCTATTGTTTGGTTCGATTAATTAACATGTTGGGTTTTGCGTTCAACAAAATTAATCAATCTAGTCACAAACGACAGAAACATAATAAATCTACGAAAGATGATTCTGAGGTTCAGCTTCTTTACATCGAATCAAATCCCTATCAACTAGCAAATCATCGCATCCATTGATTCCACATACAAATCTAAATGATATAAAATTACAATCTTTGAATTACGCTTAGAAAACAATACCGGATCAATGGATCTTTCTCTCTCCGTCTCCTCGGTATCTGGAACCCGCTGAGTGTAGATGGATGATCGTCGATGGCTGCTTGTCGTGCCTCCAGACCTTGGATACCTTCAAACCCTCCTTGGATCGTCTACTGCAGCCACCAATCGAAGTAGAAGAAGGGTTTCGCAACGCTGCATAACACAACATTTATAGAACTGCTGCAGGGACCTGTCATAGTCGTGACAGCCTAGTCACGGACGTGACAGGCTGTATTCGGGTTGGGCTGAACTCCTCGGCCTGCACACGCGTCCAGATGGGTTTGTGAGGGTTTGGGCTCGCATGGCGTTGTAGTTTACGTCCGGTTCTGGCCCAAAAACGCCCACGCTCATGTCTAACCTGTAAAATAACGAATTTAACGTGAAAAATGCAAAGTATAGGCGTGCACAATATAATTAAAATACGACATAAAACCTATGCGCTTTGGACTTTGACCAATGTAAATTAGCCATAAATAAGAGCGCGATGAGTACACTTTCGTGCACTCATCAACCATCAAGTTAATTATGCTAAAAAAATAAAATAATTTAGGGAAGTTTTGGCATGGCCTATGCGTGTGTTAATTGGGTTGAGCTAGCATTCTTAAGGGCTCATCTCTATATGAGGTCCTCAAAGTCCAAGGTGAGTTTGGAAGCTTCATTCTCAAATCATGCCTGGTGAAACCTCGTTTAAAACATGCATGTCAAATCATGTCATTTCAGTGAAAGCACAGACTGAATACAAATATGTACAAAACCAATTATTTCCTTAAAACTCGTAAGAAAAAAGAAATCATCATCATCATCATATCACTAAATAGTAGACTAAAATGTGGTCTCCCAAAAAATCATGCCCTGAATCAGTATAGAACAAACAAAGCAACGAATATCAATGCAAAGTTTGAGCAGCATGCTGCTTATATATCTTAGGGGTATTCAAAAATCCGTGAAACCGTAAAACCAAACCGATCAAGACCGATCCGCGGTTCCAGAACCGGTATTTTTAGAAATTTGATCGGTTACGATTTTTTTTTGTGGAACCGTACTGAGCGGTTCGGTTATAGTTTTTTTAAGGCCCCAAAATTCGGACCGGAACCGAACCGAACCGTCGGCAGGATATCTAAAATACTGAATTATAAAATTGTTAAGTTTATAACTTTATAAGTTATAAGTTAATATGTCTATATATTGAGTATATGTAAAAATAAATATACCGAATATAAGAGACTCAGCCCACAGACCACAATTATAAGTAATAAGCAATAAGTACATCATTGAATTATAAAATTTTATTTTATGGTTTTTTTACAAAAATTTTTTTTGTAAGTTATACCTAAATGATATGCTGGATGGGTGTGTTGTATGATATAGTTGTTGTATGAGTTTGGTCTCTTGGTCTTGCAGCACACTGTAAGTGCTCTAAAGTCAAAACAAGCACTACAAAAAATATAGATTTAGTGACACGATATCAGCGACGGCCAAAATCTATCACAAATTTACGATAGTCTACGATGGATCTGCGACGATTATTTTGTTAGAAATTTCCTGGGTTTGTGCGACCTATTTACGACGGAAAACACGTCCGTCACAGAAATAGCAATGGATTTGCGACACAAGTTTATTTCCGTCACTGAAGAATTTAAATTTTTTTTTCGCTTGAAATTTTTTAAGGAGATTTAGCGACGGATTTTTATTTCCGTCGCAAATACGTCACATATGTGTAACTAAAGCCCTATAATCTTTCTCCTTCTCCCGTGTCGTCCTCCAATTGCCCTGCCTCACTTCTGTTCTCGGTTGTTGCATCACCAACGACGTCATTAGGAGACTGACGAACCCAGACTATCGACGGTGTTGAGCTGGCGTGAGGGTGAAGACAACAGAGGGGCGTCCAATTAAGGAACCGAGGAGGGTTCGAGATCGACGAGAATCGAAGGTCGGAGCTCCAATCGAAGTCAGTAAGCCCTTAATCGACTCCATTCCCTTTGATTCATTGGTTGAATGTGTTGATTTTGTGAATTTGGAGAGATTTGTGGATAAAGATCTGATTTTTATGTGAGGGTGTTGGTCGGAGAGGTTGTGGTTGGCGGGTGGCCTCTAGTCGGTGACCGTCGTGGGACATCGGTGGTGGTGGTGTTCCATCACCGGAGTTGGCGGTTCCCACTCAGCTGTGGCGGAGATGGCTGTTGGGTCAAGTGAGGCAAGGAGACTGCCAGTTAATTGCTTATTAATCAATTGATTACAATCCTCATTTGTTTATGTTTAAATTTGCTTCTATGCATTTGATAATGTTTGTTTCTTGTGCAGATAGCATTGCTTGCAATTGAATGTTATGTCGAAATGTGGTATAGTTCATTATTGATTAGCCTCAACGCTATGGGTATTCGCTTGATTTGTTATGTGCTGATGAGAGTGAAACGAATGTTTGTTTGCAGCTTTTCAATCCCATTATATTGTTTTGTACCTTGTTAGTCTTGACTGGTTTAGAGTGTCTGTATCCATTTTTCTCCTCCTTGTTGCATATCTGGTTAAACCTGTGAGATGTTTTAATTAGGGATCCACGAATTAGAATTGATATGGATATGTTGATATGTTATAGTTTTGAAGATTCGAATGGAATTGAAATATATAGTGTTAGAGAGTAATCAATTTGAATTGGATTTAAAATTTTAGAGTTTCTCACATCTATGATAAATAATATTTATGATCGTATTCATTTGTCAATGGTAATACAGGTGTATTCAAAATGAGTTCGGATCATTCATGGATGGATAGAAGAATTGATAGAATAAATAAAGAATTATCAACTGAATTTATAAATGGGGTGACAGAATTTATTTTTAAGGCAACATCTACCGATCAATGGCGAAATAAGATGTCATTTTCGTGTTTGTTGTAACAGACGGTTTTTAGACACTGATAACGTCACAGAACAATTGTATAGAAGAGGATTCATGAATAATTATTATGGACATACGGGCATTTTCCCTCACACACACGAACAAGGAGACTGACCCGAGCGACTGGGTTTTTTCCTCACAAGGAAGCCTGCCCGGCCCAACTTTGCAGCCACGGCAGCCCCACGTATTCAGCCTCAGCTTGCCCGGCCCTGCCTGCCCGACCCTTGCTTGCTCGGCTAGGGGCATTTTGGTAATTTCACCATCATTCTGACCCCTATAAATACCGCTCCACTTCCAACAAATCCAGGTAAATTCACTCTCTTATTCACTTTGCTCTCCCTCTTTCTAGCTCAAGCCTGCCCGACCTTGCTTGCTCGACCCTGCATGCTCGACCGTGCCTGCTCGGCCTTGCTTGCTTGGCAAGCCTGAGTTAGGGAGTTTCATCTCCTTTTTTCACTTGCTATCTTAGGCATCGGAGAGGTTTCCCCGAGCTAATACCTCGGGGTACCCTCTGATGAATTTGTTCGTCCGTTTCAGATCATCAAAATCATCTTTTTCAGCAACTTACACTTCTCTCCCGAACCAATCGGATCCTCTCTCAACCGAACCTCTATTACTCGATTCTCGGGACTTCGGTAATTACTCTTGAAATTTTTCCCTGGCGCTGTCTGTGGGAAACTGCAATAAAAGGTCATACCACGGTGATCACGATGAACCGCTCCAGGAACCCTCCTCCTCCTGCTCCGGTGGACCCCCCTGCTGTCTACATTGATGATGTGGGAGAATCCACCCTTCATCCACAAACCCAAACACAAGATAACCCCGTCACACGGTAGGAGATCACTCGGATGATGAGTGCCATGATGGATAGCCTCTTGACCGAGATTCAAAGAAGAATGTCTCTGCAGACACCTCCGCCTGTGACTGTCAAAGAGCGAGCCCCTACTTCCCCCGGACACCGCCCTCCGACGAGAGACGGGAGGGGCAAGTTTATGCAGATTGATAGATGTCGCAACTATCAATCAAAATAATACCCAAGGTGCGATGATATTACTCAAAATAAAACTGAGTAAAGGATGAGCAAGGGGTTAATCCCACAGAGACTTATCGTTTTGCAATCAAATGTAAAAGCACACCAAATAGTAAACATGATAAATCATGAATAAAAATATCATGGGAGTTCAAACATGAATGATAAAATCTAACAAGTGAAACAAACAAGTGACACACAGAGATTAAATCAACTATACACACGGATGGTGAAATGATCATCATACTTCAATAAGAGACAAAGGCAGACTTGCAATTAAGAAACAGGCAGTGACACGTCTGTCTAATGGACTTAATAGATTAAGCAACTTCAGCAAGTTTGACTATCTTGATCTAGGCAAACGTTGGATTCGGTCACTAGATCGTAAACCTAAAGAATCACTTATGCAAACTAGCTATGGATTCTGTCACCTTATACTAGTCCTAATCAGCCTACGAGTATGAGGTTGTCAATCTCTTCTCTACCGATTGCTTTAAGAACAAGATTCACAATCAAGACTAAAATGGATCAAATCAGTGACAAGTTGTTCAACCCTAGAATGTA
>JAOWBR010159080.1:0-12498 GCA_028571145.1 Dionaea muscipula
GACGGTGAACAGGGTCCCGTTTCTGTTCCCGTTTCCCCGTTTTTCCATCCCCATTTCCATATCTGCATCCCCGTTTTCAGTTTTTTTGTCCTCGTTTTCTCCTTTTCTCATCCCCGTTTCCCTTTAATGATAAAATTATATATAATATAACTAAAATATATATGAAACTCCCGTGGGGAGCATATCAGCCCCCATCCCTGTGTGGTGGATGATTTTTTCCCGTCTCCATTTTGACCCCGCATTTTGACCCTATTAGGTAAGGTCGTGGTGGATCCCGCGGTTCAATACGGATTTATTTTGTCATCCTTATATAAAGTTTGAAAAACCACTACAAGTTTTAAAAAATGGGAAAAATCTGGTACCTGGCCTCGCACACTGTCCATCATAGATAGCATCTCTTGCATGAACTCACAGAATCCCTGTTTCATCCAAATACATCACGACGTAAAGTAAATTCAAAATCACATTCATAGCTTCTGACGGAAAAAAAAGGCAAGAAAATTGAGTTGACTGGGTCAAAGGGCAAGAGAGTAAATTCAGCCACCACAACGACCACGGAAACAACGGTGTGTCATTTATGGAGAATCTGCGACTCTCGTCTGACCTCCAATGATCAACCAATGGCAGCGCATCGTACCGCAATCGGGATTCGTAATTTCACATCAAGGAAATTGAGACGAACCTCATCGTCTTCCGCCGTCGGATCGTAGAATCCGGCGTCGTACATTGATCGCTTGCCTTGATCCGATAAAACTAACTCCAAATTAAAAAGAAGAATCAAAACGGATCCGTTACAGATCGAACAAATCAAAAAAATTAATGAAAGCCGGTAAATTTTAAAAAAAGATACCTGAGTAAGCCTCTTGGATTTGCTGAAACCGGCGTTTGGCTTCTCCGGCGACTGACGATGGCCTCGACGCCCACCGATCTGGATGCCACTTCTACAAAAAAAAAAAAAACCACAAAATTCAGAACAAACGCAACACACATGAACACAATCGAGAAAGAAGAAAGAAAACTCAACAAAAAAAAAATCAAATGAATCAGAGAATCCGAGTCGAGGACGTTGAATTACAAGAGCGAGCTTGCGATAAGCGGTGCGGATATCAGAGAAGGAGGCATCCCTGCGGACACCTAGAACTGAGTAGTAGCAACATCCTGTGGATCCTCCTCCTTCCCTGTCCATCTACAGCAACTCCAATGGAATCAGTTTTCTTCTTTTTTGATTGATTGATTGAGTGAAGAAATTGAAGCCAGGAGAGGAAAGGGTCTCTCTCCCCTCTGTGAAGAGCATTTAGAATTAGAGGGGGAGAAAGGGCTTTATCATTTGTGAGGGAGGGAGAAAAAAATATCTTCTCTGACTCTCCGACGAGGCTCTGACACCTATGGGGAAACTTCGAGAGAACCCAATCTCGGATGATGAGAGTGATTGGCGAGATATTTTCTTGCGGAGGTTTAGAAGTGACACTGTAGTTGTCTGGATTTACACGTAATGCCATTCGACTCACACGTTTTCCATATAAATGTGGGTTCGTCCCGTAAGATATCGTGCCCCTTAAATGTTTGTTTTCTCTTGTAAAGTTGTTTTTTATATCGTAAGTTGTCTGCTATTTTGTTATTGGAAGGATATCTATATTAAAATGGTTAAAAATTAGATGTTAATTTTTAGTCATTTTAATTAAATTTGTTCACTTATCTCATGTATCTAACTTTTCGTTAATAAGTAAATAGTAATTAAAATGGACATGTTAAACTCACTAGCTAAATTTAATGATCTTCTATTTTATTAATTACATTAAATATTATTTTTTATTTTCAAGCTTTTTTTTTTTGTTAACGAATATTTTACATTGTTTGAAACAGCAAAATCATTCTACGTCTGATTGTTCCTCAACTCATCAATGGTTTTTTTTTTAAAGAATTCTACGCCTTTTTTCGATTGATATTTTATGCTCTTTTTTTCTATGCCTTGTTTTTTTTATCGATGTTTTATGTCCTTTTTCCTGTTCTATGCCTTTTTTGATCGATGTGAAGGTTTTACATATGCTCTGATACATTATGTTGAAAGAATTTTTCCATGTGTGCGATCAATTACTCTGATATGTCCAACACCTTCTATTCATCAATGAGAGCAATAATTTTTTGCTTGAAAATCTTCAATTCATATTCATCTTATTTTCTTCTTCCTGATATCACTGCCCGTTCCCTTATTATTTTTCATTCTTTTCAATCTGGTTCCGTTGTTCGATTTTGCATGAGACTCATAGTGATACGAATCTGGCTAAGAAATGGAGGCCGATCGTCCATTTTCTGATGAAGCCAACAAGTTCTTTCATGCTTCAAATGAAAATCAGTTTTCCATATACAGATGAGATGAAGATGAATTTAACGGTAAATAAAATGATAAATGCTATGACCTTTTTTTTGCTTGGAAAAGTCCATTTTAAGTGGCTATGTGGCTGAGTATAGTTAACAATATACTTAGCTTCTGACATTTTAATGGGTGAGTTAATATATCCAATGTAGCATAGCACTAAAAATTAATTTTAGCATTTGATATTAAAAGTTCACTAACACTAATAAAGAAGATAACAACATATATGATAAATGTGTCATTGAAAGATTTGCACAATTAATATAATAGTAAATGCAGAAGTATAAAAAAAGATTTACACAATGGGGGGCTAGTTGGATATGTTCAGGGGGCTCGAGGGTTACGACAAGGTGATCCTCTTTCCCTTTACATTTTTGTTTTGGTAATGGAGTATTTTACTCATAGGCTTAAGAAGATGAGTAGATGTGTGGGTTTTCAGTTCCACCCAAAGTGCAAAAGACTTGGGATTGTTAATCTGTATTTTGCAGATGATCTCATAATTTTTGCTAAGGCTGATGTACACTCTCTTCTTTTGATTAAAGATGAGCTTCTGCATTTTCTCAATGTCGCTGGACTGGAAGCTAATGCAGGAAAAAGCATGGTTTATTTTGGTGGTGTTGAGGAGGAGAGACAGAGGATCCTGGCTGCATGCTTGAAATTTGAGGTGGGCAGAGGAGCATTTAAATACTTAGGTGTTCCCTTGACTTCGCGAAAGGCTAGTTGCAGTGCATTTCAACCTCTCATAGAGAAAGTCTTGGCTCGTATTTCTAGTTGGAGTTCAAGGTTGCTTTCCTTTACTGGTCGTCTGCAACTGATCAAAGGAGTGTAACGAGTGTTGCATACGCTTCATGTATATTGGGCACAGATCTTTGTATTTCCGAAAAAAGTCTTACAAGATATTGAGGCGAAATGTCGTGCTTTTCTTTAGTCGGGGTCAAGCCTTAATTACAAAAAGGCTCTTGTATCATGGGAGGAGGTGTGTGTGCCAAAGAAAGATGGAGGGTTGGGACTTAAAAGACTCCTTGAGTGGAACGAGGCTTTGATGTTCAAGCTTCTCTGGGCTATTGAAAAAAAAACAAGACCGGTTGTGGATTCGATGGGTTCATGCTTATTATTTGAGAAACAAGAAGCTGTGCGGATGTGATAGATTAAAAGCATCATGGGCATGGAAAAAGCCTAATGAAGGTTAGGGACTGCTTTCGGGATGGTCTTTTGAGACATCAGTTGGGTGATTGGGAGAGTATGATTGAGCATGGGGGTCTCTCTACCTCAAAGGCCTACTGGATGTTGATTGGGAAACCGAGTACAGGAGGATGCTGGTGGAAGTTGATTTGGAAGAAAGGGATCCAACCTAGACACAGTTTTATCTTATGGATGGCATCAAAAGATAGATTGAGAATAAGAGCTAGACTTATGAAGATTGGGCTGCTGATGAATGATACATGTGTGCTTTGCAATGAAGAGAGTGAGACAAGGTTTCACCTCTTCCTTGAATACCAGTTCTCGCAAGAAGTTTGGAGGGGTGCGTTGCAGCATATTCAAGTGGGCTGGAAAAGATGTTCATGGGGGAGTTGGGAAAGCTAGGTTGCATGGGGTATCAAGGTGTGTCGGGGGAAATCTGATGCAGCTGCTAGAAGAAGAGGTTTGATGGCGGAAGTGGTGTATGAAATTTGGAGGAAGAGGAACAACCGAATCTTCTGCCATACAGAGCTTAAGGCCAAGGTTTTAATTCAAAGAATTGTACATAATTACCTGAGACAGTATAGGAATTTCATAGAGGTATGATTTCCAGGTTATTAGTGTCTTGGTAGGCTTTGTTTCCAGCCGGGGTGCTAGTTTTTGATTGACTGGATGCATAGAGTGAAGTATATAATATATAGTATTAACTTCTTCCAAAAAAAAAAAAAGTTAATAATTAACTTAAAAATATCTCGAGATATTTATAAGAGATATTTTCATACTTCATCCTTCCTTTTATTTTACAATGTGAAATTAAGTTCATATTAGTAATCTTTTAATTGTAGAGTAAGATTTTTAAATATGAATTAATGACATTTTGTCGGCTTTTATTTAGCATATAAAAAAAAAAAATTTAAGACATTATTCAATAACATCCATTTAAAAAGTATAGAAAAATTAGATAGACAAAAAAAAAAATCATAACAAGTTTTTTAGAAAGATGTCTAGAACCGGAGATCTGGAGGGCTGTCGATCATAAAGCTTGACAACCTGTATTAATGATTTAAACTTTAGAGCTCCCAACTTGAATCGACGCTTGAAGCATGAGTTGTCAGAGTTGAAACTAATTGATTTTTTTACAGTGATCTCTTAACTATCTTGAACGTTGGAAGTTGGAACGACTCTCTCCAAACAATCTCTGAAATTCATCTAGCATTTTGCTCGTCGAGCACCCTATCCATTCTCAAATCTCGTGTGCATGTTTCCACATTTGATAGTTGTGTGTTTAGGAGAAGTATCATCATTACTTTATATGAAAAATAAAATAAAAATAATACAAATTTAAATAATAAATCTCTTCCCACAATTTCACAAACTAACTAAAGTATCATGATGTACCGACAACAAAAATTTCAACAATTTACATCATCTGCGCCATTTACTTTCATCATCAATCTCACTCATCAACCTTTATTAATAATCTCAAAAAAAATTCAACGATTTTGATTCTGTTACAACAATTACGATAAATTTTTTTATTGTGAGTATATCATTTTCTCTAACTAAATCAGCTTATATGAAATCACACGAAGAAAGTTGACAAGGGATATTAGAGAAAGCATCTAAAACAGAACTGCAACTCTACAAGGAGTGACTACAATTTATACATAGAAACATGATAGCTTTCATTATCCATAGCAAGTAAATAACAGTATTGTCTCACGTTGAGAGCGTGTTTGATTGTAATATTAAATTTTAATGGATATATAATACATCAGTTATAATAGGATATAATAAAAATTATTATTAAAATAACGTATTATAATATGTTGATATGGTTGTTCGTTTTATAGGGAAAAAAAAATCAAATATAATTTACTAAAAAATTGTTCACTAATGTAGCCACCATCTTTACAGTACCACATCTCTGAACCACCATAGTCACCACCCACCACCATCTCTGCACCACCATAGCCGCCGCCGCCACCATGTCTGCACCACCCACCACCATCTCTTCACCACAAAATCTCAGCCCAATCAAATCAAATCTCAGCCCTAATCTAAATCAAATTGAAGCCATAAACTCGAGCTTAAATCACAGAGGACCATAATATTGAAGCCATGAAATTGCAGCCATGATCTGTAGAGAGAGAGAAATGAAACGTCACGGAGAGAAGGAGATCAGAAAAAACTGTAGTTTGCACGATAGAGATGAAGATACACGATGGAGGATAGAGCCTATTGATGGAGTAGCTAGCTCTAGCTGGATGCGGGATAAGGAGTAAGGAGGGTGGACATTACTTGATATCTAATGTTTTTGAGACAAACCAAACATTGGATAATAGTGAGGACCGAATATATAGTACTATTCGGTCCTCCAAAACCTGAATCAAACGGGCCTTGAAAGTATTATACAGAGATTGCTCGATATCAAGATCAGCAAGAGTTATTTTCACATTAACAAAGGTGGGAAACTAATCTGCAGCACCGTGGAAAGAGAGAGTTGCCTCTGACGAGCCGAGATCGAAATCTAACTACGCTAAAGCAGCCAGCCAAGACATCTGCTACATGCCCTTCACAGATCACAGGTCGGCCAAAGTCTCAAAGCAATCGGCGTGGACAGCAGGCATTAATGATAACAAAATGAAGACTTCGCCTTCCTTTTAGCAGCAGAATTTCGCTTAGCTATCTTCCATTTCACAGCAGCTCGAATCTTGCACCAACCCGCCTTGGGTCTTCCACTCCGTGGCATTTGTATTGCTGCAATATGCCCATCATGGCTACATGTAGCCAACAAATCCGTTGCCTGTCCCCAGTCCCCTACCGTGGCGACATGATTAGTCGGGATTTCAAAAGGATAGATCTCCTCCACGAAGTGGAAGCCATCGGGGATAAAGGTCGTAAGAGGAGAACCACTTGAATCCCCCATCTCCAAGCTACCCATGGCCATGGCAGAGGACATGCTTTGCACTGGCTGAAAAGTAACAACTGCAGAATCTTCCTGTGGCTGAATCTCATCATCGTCCATCAGATACGGGTAGGCCGCTGAAGTCTCCAAACCATAAAAATTCAGCTCACCTGCATCAGTTATATATATATATGACTCCAATTGAAGACTAAAATATCAAGAAGTCCAATACAGTGTTAAAATATAAATATATTTTCTGGGTTTGGTAGAATCGGTTCATCACCATGGTATGACAATAGATATGATCGAAAATCACGAGTTCGAATAATACGATTCCCCTATTTATTAAGCACTTGATAAGATAAGAGTAAGTGCATAGTCAATTCTTCAAGCTTAAAGGACATTTATGTGAGGAAGTGGGTTGAGATATGGATATATTTCACGGGTCTTCTCCCATAGGGTTGATATTTAGATCAGAATCAATAGAATAGTAACCCTAGAAACTGTCAAAGATGATTGTTATTCTGCTTATTCCTCTGTGCCGGACAGAGCAGTAGTTTGGACAAAGCACCTGCTCTCCACTGTGCCGGACAGAACACCAGCCCTCCTCTATGCCGGACAGAGCACCAACTCTCCTCCGTGCCGGACAGAGCACCAGCCTACCTTGACCTGAAGACCCGCCTGCCTTGAAGAGCCAGACAGAGCATCCTTGTAAACAGAGCCGGACTAAGCTCTGCGTGAGGGGCTGAGAGCCAGACAGAGCTTCTACTCTGCTGCAGTGCCGGACAGAGCAGTAGCCGGGCAAGTGGCCCCTCACACCAGGCGGGCCCTCCCATCAGCCGGACCTCACTCACCTGCATCAGTCGGACTTCGGACTTCATTAACAGAAGACTGGTTCTTCGGAGGTGGTTATCATTATCGTGTCTGGTTGTAATTGTTATCGTATTCAAATTTAAATGTAAACGAGATTTACTCCTAGGATTGTGCTGAAAAGTGAGGGGAAAATGTTGTATAAATAGCAAACCTAGGGCTAGCAAGAGAAGATCGAGTCAATTTCCAGAATATAGTGGTATTCAAATCTCCTCTTATATCTTTGATAGAAACAGCATGACAATGCCTATTATCCCTGTTTAGATATTACTTCCTTCTCTTCGTTCAGAAATTCCTTTCTACGATTAAATAGTATAAGTATAGAGGTCTAGTACCTTGACCTCCGATACAAACATCATTTGGACAGGAAAATGGTGATATGTCGTGGATAATGGACGCCGCTGAAAGACAATTAGACCACGAGGTATCAACTGGAACTAGCTCTTTCAAGTTGTTATAAGCATAATGCTTCAATTCTTCCACCTCAGCCTGTAAAGGAAAGACATACAATCACTTCTAATCACGATGATCTGGTTATAAATGCAACCTGATAAGAGCTCAAAACTATTGCATTAGTTCTCAGACTGTCTAATAATAACAGGCCAAGATTGCATACCTTCTGGTACACATTGAGTGTATCAACAGAGAGATAATTTTGTCCGTCAAATGTCGCTGCTTCAACTTTGTAGACACAATTGAACAGCAGGCCAAGACCCTTTGCTGCATTCCAGTACCCGTACATTTCTTTATTATTTAACGGGCATGCATTAGCATGCTCTATTATTACTTCCCACGCCTTATTTTGAATTTTGCGGCCGAGAATCTAAATTAATTAGCAAACATTAGTCAATTCACTTGCAAAGGAAAACGACAGCAAACTAGCCAGACAAAATGGTCCTTACGTTCCGCAGCAACTGTGCATTGACATGGTACAGCTTCAGGAAGTCCTTCACGGTGTCGATTCTTCTTTCAGCCAACCGTTTATACAATGCCCCATCTTTAGCTATCTTTTTCAGACGCCACACTGGATCATCCAGAGCTGGAGTACGGTGTTTCTGGTAAGCTGAGAAGACAAAATTACAAGCATTCTTCAACTCCAGAGGCGATGAAGACAAGAAAAGGAAAAGCTTGCTCAAGCCATCATTTGCAGCATCAAAAGCATATCCAGTAACAGCAACGATAAAGAAGAAAACTTTATCAATTCAACTATTACAGTATCAGGAACCCAAATCAATAAATGTATAATCCAATAAATTTTTCCACGTTTTCCCTATCCTATAATTGTAATCTTGGTTCAGATTTCTCTAGCTGCCAGTAGGTTATAGTATTCAGACACATTGTGCAATATAAACTGAGCTTATATAAAATTGAAAATTGTTTTCACAAAGCTAAGTGCCAGTGAAAACCTGCATACACGAAGTTGTGCGTGTTAGATAGTCAACAACCAGTATACTATAATTGTTGGATCTTGAGTGCATGTATCTTACTGATACACATGACCGACTCCACCTAACGGGAAGTGGTCGTGTTGTTGTTATTGTTGAGTCTGCACAGTATTTTTTATGACAATTATGGGGACGGTTTTGTGTATCTCTTTTTTACCCCCTTTTTCACCCCAATGACAATCATTGGTGGATTATTTCTCACTGCATTAAATAGTGGCTCCACTACAACTCACAATTTAATTCTGACCTTCAATTGCCCCAGATCCAATGGTTGTCATTGGAGGTGAAAAAGGGGATCTCTTAAACCGGCCCCTTTATTATAAGACTACAACCTTTTTATCCTACCAACAACTAGAAGATAAACAGGTATGGCAGCAAACAATGGCATCAGAATGACCGCAAGAGCTCACTTATAGTGAAACAATCTTAATCTAGTTCTTATTGAGGTGGAAGCCCACAGGAAGGGAAAAGGGAACCTTTTGTAGGATAACCCAAGCCACAGAAACCTTCAAAGCAAGCAAAAGAAAGTTAACAAGTCGTCCAACCAAGTAAAAATTCAAGGGCAATGGAAGCGGAAGAAATTAACAAATTGTCCAAGTTAAATTCTCCAGTTGGTGTAAGAGATACTTACGCTCTCCACGATTATCTAACACCACAAATGAATCACTGACTGCTTCCTTTATTCCTACTCCTTGAGAAGCAAAGGGCAAAGCTCGGACCCCCAACCTGAACTTTCGACTCCTCACCCAGCTTGAATTGTCTGTGAAGGAAATTTTATTGATAACACCAACTCCATGGACAAGAGAAAATGAGAGGTCGCCCACTAGCAATGGTCGTTTGCCTTCTCTTTCCCGTACAATAATATCACTGAATTCTTCCTCACTCCAATCATCACGTCCATCAGACACAAAGTCACCATTAAGTGCCAGGACCTCAACCTTCATTGACCCAAAAAGAGGATCTGTGATGGCACACTTGGTATTTGCATCGAGCAGCTTTATTTCAATGGATGAATTCCCTTCAGCTTTAATCCTACTGTTGGTGAATAGCACAGATGGCAGCTTATTGACAAACTGTAGCTCCAAGGCTCTTGTTGCAGATCGCTTAGGCTGGTCTACATCTACAAGGGAGGGTCTGAATCAAATATACAAAAGGCTATTAGGAGGGAGCGGTTGAGTATTCAAAAAAATAGGCCTAAAACAATAGATTGTTATTCCAGTCCTCTAAAAATCTCTCTCTGTTCCCCGGTGGATCCCTTAACAAAGTATGCATGAACACGTAAGAACAGTGAAATAATCTTTGCCAGTCATGACTTATCATGTGTAACAGCCTGTGAAGTTTATAGCAATCAGCATCAGATTTAGCTAAGCTTAGAGCCTTTGAAGTCCTCAACAAAAAGATGAAACAGATGAATTATATTACCAATGAGAAAGCTCAGAAGAAAAGAACTACTTCTACCTCTTAATGCCTCAATACCTTTATTAAACTTTTAAAATCTTGCGTAAGAACAAACCTCAAGACATGTTTTTTCTGCTTGAAGTTCAAATGGTTCTTTTCTTCCGAGCTTTCTCATTGGTAATATAATTTATCTGTTTCAACTTTTTGTATGGTTGGTAATATAATTTATCTGTATGTGTTTCATCATTAGTATTTGGAATTTCGGTATGGTTCGTATGATATTGGTATTAATACCAAATATGAGATATCCTTAAGCAAATATGAAATATCCTTAAAAATCAGCTTTGTGTAAAACTAGAATGACGATGATATAAGTTGAAAGTCAAGACTTCGACGATCCTACAAAAATCCGAATGTTCTCCATCTACTAACAAGGTTATAAAATAAATAATATTCGACGGAATCAAATAAAAAGCTCAATTACAACTTTTGCCCTCCAAAAAATTTTCACATTTATGCTTGTCTAAACAATCAAAGCTTCCATGTTACTTCACAAAAAGGTTCGACGATATAGATCACCAGTGGATTTAATCTGTAATTATAAGAAATATGATCATCATCATTGGTATTCTCAAGGTAATAAGGGTAATTTTTATAATTTTTAAAGATATTTCGGTATGGTATTTGAAAACCTTACCAATTATTAGTCCAATACCAAACCCAAAATTTTAATATTTTGGTATTTTCGGTATGGTATTGGTATTGGAAGAATTGAATACCAATACCATACCAAAAACTTTAGTATTTCGGTATTTGGTATGATACTGGTACCGAAACCAAGATTTCGGTATTTTGGTATAGTTTTGATATGGTTTAGTATTTTGGGACAAATTTTCTATCCTTAGGTCGAAGTTTAATCAAGTGTTGAGAATCTTAAGTTCCAAAGAAGTTTAGGTCTGCAAGGAATGAGGAGAGACACTTAAGAATATCGATCATGTTACAAAAAATAAGAGCAACAAGTATTTATCATATATCACGTTCACACAAGGATATTAAACAGATTAAACAATGGAGTCCTATGTAAATTTTGTTGTCGAATACACAATTGAAACACAATAACCAACCTTGGAGATGACTGTAGGAGGAAAAGAATTGGTTCTAGCTCCTTTTTCACCTACATATGGCATGAATAGACGTGAGAAGGAACACTTTAATCCGTATATTTTACAATATTAAGTTTCGTTCATTCAGAATTTCCATTCGCAATCAGACTATCCATGGCAATGCTAACAAAGGAGTAGAAAACTGATATTACACACGCTATCTCAACGAAAAAAAAATAAAAAAAAAATCTGTTTCCTAATAGGCTAATGACCCTCCAAGCCCACCCTAACCTGCCAAGAAAACAATAGGACATGAATGCGTGATTTTTACCGCTATGGAAAACATGTACAATAGTCAGGATGCTGAGAGAGAACAAAATTGAAGGTGAATTATCCGTTCAGATGACGAATTGAACGCCTAGAGATCCAAAGTGCCCCTAAGGCCTAGGAGTAAAGTACTATTTGAAGTGCAACTGAAGAGCTCTAATATCACATGGCCATACTTTACAGCAATCATGAGCTCATTTCATCACCACAAACACACTATAGATTCATCAATCAGCAGACACAAACAAGAAGATCAGTCAAAAAATATGAAGCAGAAGGATCAACGATACCACTCTCTGAAATACGGGCTCCAACTTGGCAACCAATTCTTGGATAAATGTTTCTTTCATCACATACTTCACAACCCTGGCAAAACAAAATGAACCCAAAAAAAAAACAAAGAGATTGTGATCACCATTCAGTACCATAGAGCTAAAAGGAGCATCCCATTGAAGTTAAAGCAAAATTTCATGTCCCTCACTTTTGAAATTTCAGTCCGTGCAGCCTGTGTTGATCATCGCCGCCCTCGTCATTGAAGAGCCTCTTCATAGCCATCAGATTGATTACCAAAGAGGAGCTTTCTCAGGGCAATTTGTTATCAAGTGACCACCAAAAACACACCTAAAGTTACACGCTTTATAAGACTAGTCAAATAGCCCCTAGAAACCGAGTAGAAAACACGTAAAATTTCTAGCTACTCGTTTGCTGCATTGCCACTTGATCGTTGAAATTTGTTTAAGTCTTTTTTATAAGATTAAGGCAAATCAACAAATCGGCATCAACTGGTCCATTCAAACAACGAACGAAACGACCACGTAACGGCAAAAAATAGTAAAAAATTACTCCCATTAAGTCTACTCTAGCAAGAATATACGACCCAATAAAATTTCGCAG
>JAOWBR010159091.1:0-12497 GCA_028571145.1 Dionaea muscipula
TATAAACGCTGTAAGACTGACCACTAGATTCTACACACGAAACTTACAAAAACATAACATAAGCAGTGATATTGGTTAGTGATTATCTCTGGCAATATGTACCTGAGCCATCTCAGGAGGTCCTTCATCCTTTGAGAGGACCCACTTGGCAAGGTATAACGATAACAGAAAGCTGAAAATGCAGATGGAAAAGACAAATACAATGATAGGAGAAGTACTAGCTCCAATGTAAAATATAGCACCAAACCCCAGTAGGAGAAGTATAAGAAGAACGCGAACATTTATCCCAAGAAGAATTCGAAACACCTGCAGGAAACAATCAGCAAGTACTGTTAATACCACTGATAATCATCCTGGCAAGATTCCCTATGTAGGAAAAGTAGAAACGCAACCAAACACTAAGAACAAGATAAATGAAGATATGCATTCATATTTCATACTTGATCAGATTAAGAAACTAGAAGAAAGGGCAAAATTCAAGTTGTGTTCTCATAGGCAAATAAATGGCATCACAAACTCATTCCCTAAAAGGGAACTGTACTGAATATCATCCTGGCATGATTTCCTATGGGAAAAGTAGGCCCGCAAACAAACACTAAGAACAAGATAAATGAAGATATGCATTCATACTTGATCAGAGTAAGAAACTAGAAGAAAGGCCAAAATTCTAGTTGAGTTCTCATAAGCAAATAAATAGCATCACAAACTCATTCCCTAAAAAGGAACTGTGTACTGACAATTTTGCACTTCAATCGTCTGCAAGGAAAAACCCACTAAAGCAGTTCATCCTTGGTTTTTGCTTCATGCTGGAGACAAAGAGTTGAAAACTTACCGAGGAACAAGGTCACGAAATTTAATGGTGTCCATTGGACAAGCTTACACTAAAAACAATAGAGGTCGGTTCCATGCACCCTTTTTTTTACCCTTTTTTTCACCCATCATAACAACCGTTGGATTTAGGAGTAATGGAAAGTCAGGATTACACTTGGGAGGAAAAATTTAATAGTCGACCCACGTAGTATGTTTTGATAAATAACAAACAAATAAATGCACAGTCTATTGATGAATTTGCAAAATTTATCAAGCATAACAGGTTCATCACAAGCAAATGAAATATGAAGAGATTGACGGGAAATGCCATGAACATTGAAGACCAAGCACGAACTAATGGAAGACACAACCAAAAGGGAAAATCAAGAAGATCATGAGATGTCACATCAACACCTGTTAATGAGGTTTGCAAGGTAGATTCCATGTGATTAAAATCTGGTTTGGATACACATGTCATTATTTTTTATTCCATACGGTCACATTCTTAAGCCACGAGATGATTTTTCAGCTAGGCGCTAAAATGCCTTATATTTTTTAATCAGACTTCCTTTGATATTGACCTCCATCAACATAAACTCCCTAGCCCTTGCTTTAGCCGCTCCTAGCCCAAAAAGATGTCTCATCTAGCCTTTCCTTGTTTTTCCCCTTTGAGCTTTAAAGTAACATTGGAAGAATTAAAGGGAGAAAGGAAGAATGGACCATTTCCATTTTGATAAAGTTGATTGTGACCAAAGAAGGCTAAACCATTGCATGTGTCATTCCCCAAACTAGTGGCAAAGCTAGGCTAAACCCTTTTTCCCTCCAAGAAGTTGATTACCCGATTTTCTCTTGAACTCCATGGATATAAGCTAGTTTCATTTAATGAAACCAGTGTGCGTGCAAGGAGAAAAAGTCTAGAGCCATAGGAGCAAGAAGGAACTAACCCCTTCACTCACAAACCTGAGTGCACTTTCCATCCTAACTCAGGTTTGATTATCAAAGTTTTTGTCTTACATCCTTATTGGTATATGCTTTCATGTAATATTCATGCTTTGAAGAAGCACCATATCTGCACTCATCTTGCACCACCAAGTGGACACTTCTAGTGAAGTTATTGAGTTATCCAAGTTTCGGAGGAGAAGTTTGAGAGGACCATTGCATAATTGATGATGGTCGAAGATGAACAACCTCTGAGTGGAAGTTGTGGAGTTAGGCTACATCCAAAGTTGGGTGAGTCGAGTCATATCACTTCTAGAGAAGTGAATAAAGTGGACATCCTTGGGTGAGGATTGTCGAGTGTGCAACCTAGAGGTTGTAGAGTTGAACACCTTCGTAGTAGAAGTGTGTTGAGTGAAACTTGAGGTAGAGCTTGAGTAAAACTCCTTGAGTGAGGAGTTGAGCGAAATCTTGAGTGAGACTTGAGTGTGTGACTTAGAGTCATTGAGCTCACCTTATATGTAGAGTTGTAATCATGTACATAATACTTACATACAATAAAGAATGTTGAGATTCTTTATCATTCTGTTTCCATTTGTGATTGCACTTCATCTCACATTAAAAAGAATTGTGATTACTGCATCCACAGTTCAAAGGAACTGACTCCAACAAACGGAAAACTGATTAGAAGTGTTGTTATTGTAATAAAACTATTCAAAAAATGATTTTTACGTACACTCAATTCAACCCCCCCCCTCCCGTGTATATTCATCGTTATTCTAACACAGTGGCACCCACTACATTAAATGTTGGCTCCACTATCACCCAAGATGTAATCCTAACCTTCCATTACTCCCAAATCCAACGGTTGCATGAGTGAAAAAGAGGGTAAAAGAAAAAGGTGCACGGAACCGTCCCCAAACATAATTAACCTCTTCCATCCCCTCATATCTACCACGGGAAATTGGTGTTTTTGGTAACATTTTCTAACAGGGGTACTTCATGCCACATGGATTTGGTGTCTACCACACAAAAAATCTTAACTATGGTTCATTATAGTCTGATCTCTCCTTGTATGACCATACCGTCATCTAAATATCAACTACATCCAAAAATGCCCCATTCTGAACTTGTTGGTATTTACTTATCCACCAAACACTCAGCTGAATACAACACCATTATTCTATTGGCCACCCGATATAAATTTTTTTCTTTTTTGAAACCACCGTTATATTATTTATTTTTGGAATTAACCAGCATCCTTTGATCCTGCACATGATATCTTCCTCAATCTTTCAATCTATTTGAACCATTAGATTGAAGATGTAATAATCGACAAAATCTCCATCCCAATAGAAATATTTAAATTGGACTCTTGATAAGGTTAATCTAGTCAGCTTATTTCTCAGAGCAACCACACTGGTGAGGTAAAAATGTCTCTATCCAGTTCCATTTTTTACCTCAAAAAATAACTCCAGAGTCATTTTTTTGTCTTTGCCACTGCATAGGTACAAATTTTTTGCATCTGTATTTTTTTACATCTACTACCAATTACTTTTCTACCATCTATATTTTTCTCTTTTTTAACCCCAACTATCTTTCAACCATCTACCTTTCTCTCTTTCAACCATCATCTAATTGAATTCCTACCTAAATTTTCTCACCTAGAAATCTACAACAACTAACATTCATCGATCAATGAAATTTTCTATCTATAAATAAGAAAATTTTGAGGACCACAAACATTCACCAAAAACACTGCACCACAAAACAAAACAATGAGCAGATTAAAAAAGAAAATTTAAAGGGGAGATTTTGATGAATCTTCATCGGATGATAATCAAAGGAGAAAGATGGTACAACAACTCATGGCATTAGAGGTTCATAGATTGGAAGGTCAACAATCTGTGGACCTCAATGCAAATGTTGAATGTCACCGTCAACACATTTATCGAGATCGAATGTCTGCCAACAATCGACTCATTCGAGATTATTTTGCCGAGAATCCTATCCACCATCAAATATCTTTCGTAGACGCTTTCGAATGAATCGTCCATTATTTCTTCGTATATTGAATATGATAACAACATAATGATTACTTTATCCTCAAACATGATGTTGTCGGTGTCCCCGGATTATCTGGCCTACAAAAATGACTACGGCAATGAGGATTCTTGCATATGGCGTACCTGCTCTGTGGATGAGTATGTGTCAATTGGTGAGAGCACGACACTAAAGTCTTTAAAGAGAATTTGTCAAGCAGTTGTGCATGTTTACGAGGAAGAATATTTGAGATCACCAAATGAGGCAAACATTTTCAAGCTTCTAGGGGTAGCCGAACGACATGCATTTCCAGATATGCTAGATAGTTTAGATTGTACGCGTTGACAATGGGATAATTGTCCAACTGTCTGGCATGGTCAATTCATTAGATTGTATGCTACCTGGACTTAGTGTATTATCCGAGTCCAAAGAGACATGCGTACCAGGAATTTAGGAGATGCCAGGTGATTGAGGGTTGGAGCTTGCAACCATTGACGAAGTAGTGGATTTATTTTTTCCAACATCGGACACATCTTGCCACTTAATACTATATTGTAAAATTGCCCAAATATGATGAAATGTAAAATTCTTGTGTTCAGTTTGTTGATAATCTTGCTTGAACAACCTAAATTATCTGACGACTGATTAGTTATATAAATAAACCTCCCGCGATATAAATAATTAATTGAAGTATATAAATAAATTCTATATTACAATACAGGAAAATTTTGAAATATATATACAAGTTCTCTCACACACATTTTTTCATCCAATAAAACAATGACACATGTCTTCATTTGCCGCCCATTTTACAAAAGATATGGGTGATTAACAAAAGATATAAAAAGGTTTAATAAATATACAATTTATCAAATGTAAAAATAATATCATCAAAATTCATATTTTTTTTACGATGATTAAAATGAGCCTAATGTTGAATAATTTTTTCTTCTTTTTAATTAAAAAATTATATAAAAAGCACAAAATGACATGTGCACGGGCACGATATGAGCACATGCACGAATAATTTTTGTGAAAGTGAATAAAATTGTACCAATGTTCACCGTGTAAACGGCACGGACAATTTCTAGTATCTTACCATATCAGTTTGTGAAGATCCACTTTGACGCATATTTTCGATTTATCAAAGTCACCCACGAAATTTGTTGCAACCACCCCACAATATTTTCCAACGTGACTGGATAGAAACTTGCGTTCGCGTTGTATCGTTATAAATTTGAACATAAAATTGAGTAATTCTTCGCCAAAATTTCATACTTGCCTGTGAGTTTCCAACAATCGGCTCTTCCAAAAAAGCTAAATATACCTTACAAATGGCAACATCTTACTCATTTGAGAACACTTTGAGCCTCCTGCTAACATTTTGAGATTCTGCCATTTCTTTTTATAATGCTCTACTCATATGATATTTCAACTTCCTCCCCTCAATAATTTATATAGAGAAAGCAAAAAAAATTTGTACACCAATAGTATGAGTAATAGTCAACTAGCCGTCGAAACACAGCAATGGTAGCGCCAAATCGGTTATCCAAGCAAATAATCACATGTATAGAAGGCCAACAAACTTCAAACTTTAGAAACATTGGGAAAGAGGATGAATCAAGGGGGTACTATAAGAGAAAAACATGATCAAGAGACCGAGAGTATGAATCTGCCCAGAGGAAGTCCAGCCGGCACTGAGACATGTGCCGGAGAAGCGGCTGGTGCCGGCAGCGATGACTTGAGGTTCCCAGTCGTCCTATGTGGTTGGATTGATAATACGGTCAACGGTTTAGAGTAGATCTGAAAAAGAAGAAAAGGGTGGTGGTGGTGTTTAGGGTTTACCGCATTTGAGGGTGATTTGGTGGCAGCTGAAGCATGGGCTTGTGTCGGTGGGTGTCGTCGGCGTTTGGGCACGGTGGTGGGCGGTCGCCGGCGACGGTTGGCAGCAGTGGTCGGTTGTGGTGGCGGGCCATGATGTGTGGGTTTACGGCTTTGGAGACAATTAGAGAAATGGTAAATCTCACTTAATTTACTAAAAGTCAAACCCTTATATACAACCCACAAAATACTAAAGTAACTAAACTACCCTTAACTATATAGCAAAACACATATCATCACACTTTTTACTAAGTTTTTAGGTACTAAATTGTGTTGCACAATAAAAATAAATCACCGCTTTATCCCGACCTGTAATAGCTGCAAAGTTCCAAAGTCTCAACCGGATAGATCTTTACTTCTTCATGAATCAATGCATAGAATAGGTTCAAAAATGACAAACTCTTCAACAATGGAGCAAATCCCAAAAAAAAAGTGTTGTACGAGATCCTCTTCCTCCTCATCAGCAAATCTCCCAAAGACAGATTTACGCCATTTATAGCTCCAAGAAATCAAGTTTATCTACTTAACATTCATAAACATAGCAATTGTAGAGGAAGGGAGAAAGATTTTACAGAAGTTGTGCCAACACTATTCGGTCTTATAATGAAGAAACTCCATACACTCTTGAGACACCATTATGAGCCCATCTATAAGAAAAGAGGAACCTAGGACTTAATAAATTCCATCCGACAAGCCAAGCTTATTGAGAGGGGAAAGGAAAGAAGATATCTCCTTCAGTGCATCTTGCACTGTATACTGAGAAGCCACTACCTTTTTCCATACCCATGAATGTCTAGTCCAAACTACAAACTGCAAGATCATTCCAGTCCTCCTACAAACCAGATACCTTAGCACCCCTCCATACAAGTTGATCGGATGACAAGAATGTGCATGATATGTGTCTAAGTAAGAAGTTTCATTCCACTCCCACCTAACCTCCTCCAAAAAGCCTCAACAATTATGTACTCTTTGTTCAATAATAGCAAGTCTCACATCCACCTAAAGGATTGTCAAACTTCTCCTTAATGGCCTCCAATTTTCATGTTACAAGAAGTTGCCAAAAACATATCCAAATCAAGTGATTACAAGTTTTGTCTCTTGCAGGGAGGAAAAGGATAAAAACTCAGCTATCAGCAACATGGGAATCAAAATGCTCTCACTTAAATTACTCACCATGCCATGGAAACTACTGCATCCAAAGCTACATAATCCTTATCATGCCAGCAGGAAATTAATCTATCAGTTAAACTACGTTGAAATATTAATATATTTTGGCTGAAACTTTAGGTGCTTCCTTGTCGATAAGGCACGGGAGGTTATAGGACTGTCCCTTTTGAAGTTATCAAGTGCAAAATAAAAATCAGGATGACAAGACGAACCAGCAACTAAGTGATAAGACCCAAAAGCACTTGTTTCCCAGAAGAAAATCCAAATTACTTAGTGTCATCAATTTCAATACTCAACATTCTCCTCTTCAAGATGCCCTAAGAAACAAACAATTACTTGTTTGATGCAAAAAAATTCATTGTTCAATTACTAAATCACATTCCAGAAAATTCAAAATTCACCGTCAAGGGAGAAACTCCAATCAAAAGTTCAACTCCACCAACATGTCTGCAATCATTAGAAGAGAATTTTTTATGACATTCACTAAATTCCTCTAGAAATAATCAAATCCACCGAATTATTTAATGCATCATAAATGAAATTTTGGACCTAGTGATCTAAACTGGGTATATTCTCCTCCCCCTTCTTTCCAGAGAGAAATGAATCAGATAAGGAAAGCTAATTTCAAAGTTGAGCTAGAATAGAAATTTACACGAGAGAAGAAAAAGATGGATGACCAAAAGGGTTTCTAGACTCCAGATATAGACAAACGCGTAAATGAATGATCGTATTAAAGTTTAGATTTCACAAATGCAGGCCTAAAAGGTTGAAAATCTAGAGGAATAAGGGGAGAAAAACAGGAGAAGGGATAGAGAAAAATCACAGCTGAACATTTCCACCAATTAACACGATTTCAGGGAAAGAAGAAAATCAACAAAACTCGATACGTCAAGGAGGATCTGAAGGTTTTGCAGAAGTAGCAGTTGGAGTAATTATAGATGTCAAGAGAAGTACCATTATGCTTCAATGCAAAATGACAAATGACAATACTAGTGTATTTCTACAATGTTCTTCAAGTAACAGATTTGCCAGCCTTCTGCTTAGAATTAGACAAATGACCTCATGTCAGCCATGTAAACCTATAACTACATTGAAAATGGCCTTTCAAAGAATCTTTCAGATACTAACTCGGCAAAGGTAAATGCATTAACACAAATAAAAAGTAACATAACATAGACTGGAAGTTATAAATAAGCCAGAAAGGGAAAGCATATATAAAATTGATAGAGTAGAGAAATCAATCTAATAATAATCGGACAACAAAAAAAAATACTCGAGATCCTTACCAATGGGGTGCATGGTTTACCACGCATGTCAGGAAAAGTTCTTGGCCTATCTTGGTAAGGCCCGATACTACCATTCTCCACATCTTCATCCATCATGATTGAATGGGAGGAATTCACCCTCCTAGCCACCGGTATAAGAGTTGAACTCGCCAGTTTGGGGGAATTCACCCCCTGAACTTGGTCGCTGTATTTTGGATTTGGTTTTTTGAACGTTACTATACAAAATTTCACCTCAAGGAAAAAGAAGTTTCATAAAAGTGTTTCCTTGATCCCCTTGCATCCAGATTTTTCAGAATATCGGTACTACTCCTGAGAAGTAGTTGTCAAACGAAATAATGCTTTCAGGAGGCTTCTCAAACACTATTCATATCCCTAAAGAAAGATAAATAACATATCTTATGAATTTACTGCAAGAAGCAGAAAAAGGAAATAAAGGACAGAAAAAAGCTCTTTTAAATTTCTATGCCCAGTACATCAAACCAAGAGACAGCACATCTTACATCAACATATATTCCCAAAATAAGAGTCGGTGTGCAACAAGTATAACCGATAAAAAAAACAAGAACTTTTAAATTTCTATGTCCAATACATCAAACCAAGAGACAGCACATCTTACATCAACATATATTCCCAAAATAAGAGTTGGTGTGCAACAAGTGTAACCGATAAAACCACCAACGCAGGCCAATTGAGGTTGTATAACTCAGATTCTATCACCAAAGGATCACCATGAACAGCCAATCTTATCAATAAAATACTTTATAAGTAGAAAAGGATAACGAGTAGAAAAGGAGAACCAACATAAATGAGCCTAGAAAATGGAGTTTGATTAAGATGGCTGGTTGCCAGTGACATTGGCGTTATAATGATCTAATAAACCCGCATATTATAGCACATTCTACTGCAAGTCCAAATCTATTGAACCATAGTTATTCCGGTCAACTAGTAATCCTAGAGCACTGACCACTGTAAATTTTACAAAGTACAGAGTACAAAGTAACCACGAGTGCACATTAAAAAGCTGGTGAACCAACCTAGACTAGAAACAAGTACACGTGGAAAGTATGCCCGACAAATATAACAAAGCTTCAAAACCATCATCCTTTGGCATTCGCACTGTGGCAGCCTACTGGTGATCAAGGGGCATTATTGCCATCCAAAAGCCGAGCCTTGCTACTAAAACAACCCTGAACTCTTAAACTGTCTATTTTTCTTCAAAAAAAATTCTTACCCATAATCCAAACATTCATCCAATTATCCCTACTAAAGAAAAGTCAGGGCGATCCAGTTGATTTGTTTCCTCATAGTATTCAAGCATCATGCGTAACAATTATCTCCTCTAGATTTCCCTCCCCTAACTTGCTGTTCACGATGCCACATTGAGTGTTTTAAAAGGTGTAAGGCGTATCGAGGCGCACAGGGGTCGTAGAGCCTAGACGTAAGACGTAAGACGCAAGACACAAGACGCAGGCGTGCGCCTCATCAAAGTGAGGCGTAAAAAAAAACAATATTTTAAAAATAAATGTGAACATTGAACAAGAATTAACAATAAAAAAAATAAGTAACTAATTGTCTACTCAAATTTTAAAAACAATATAAAAAAATATAAAGTAGTAGTTAGCATAAAAAAAAGGTCATCAATCCCAACATATTCACCATCACTCGTCAGGAAGTGTAAAAAGATCATCAATATTCAATTCAACATCTTCACAATCAATCCTAATGTCGTAATTATATTATTCCTTGTACGGTAAGGAGTTTTCAATGCTCCACTTGCTCTAGCAACAACTCCTTAAGTCAAAGAATCATATTTAAACACCAAATCATTGGAAGAGAAAAGAGTGGCAGAGTGGTACCAAGAGAAGACACGAAGAAGACAAAAAAAAAGAAGAAGATAGGAAAAAAAGAGAGGAAGAAGACATGAAAAATTATGAGAATAGGGTTAACCCAAGAGAGAAAAGGGGAAGGAAAGAGAAAATTAAGAGTGGTATCGAGGGAAAGGTGTTGGGTGACGGTGAGGTGACTGATCGACAGTTGCTGCTACGGTGGTTGGGCGGCGACGATGGTGATGGTTGGGCTGCAACGACTCCTTTCTTCTCCTCTTCTTCTCCTCTGCGCTTTGTCTTTATTTTTATTTTTTTGTGCGACTCTGTCTATTCTTCTACTTCTCTTCTTTTTTTTTTTAAACCATTAATTGTTTTAAGTTTTAACATAATTTTTTTAGGTTGTAAAAAGATATTAATATTGCCCTAGAGCCTAGACGCATCCAACGCCTGGCCCTTAGGCGCCCGAGGCACGCCTCTTTGAATGCGCCTCGCCTAGGGGTGCCTCAGGCGCTATGTCTTACGCCTAGCGCCTATTCCTCCCTAATGGCTTCATCCTAGTTGAATTCTCAAAATCCTCTCAAATTCCCTACATAAAGTGCCCACTTTCCCAAGAAACAAATTAGTCCCTTCATAAATTCCACCTACTCGAAAGCAACAAATATCTTTCTCCAGAAAAAATAAAGTACTCGCAACGAAAATTGTGAATTTACCTCAGCGGAGATTGAATTCCACCAAATCAAACCCCACACGAATATCTTAAAAACCTCACATGAATATCTTAAAAAAAAACAAACATACAAACAAACAGAGATAAAAAATAACAATTTACAAATATAATGATGAACCGTTAGTAGAAAAGAAAACAAACAAGCTGAATCATTATCGAATAGGAAAGAGATGGCTAACCACAATCTGGAACTTAGAGAAACGGTCGCCGGAGCAATGTGTTGTGGCGATCTTAGAATCGGTGCCTAGATACAGAAGCTCGCAAACGATTAACGGATCCAGAGAAGATGATGACGGTGTAGGGATTTTGCTAGAGGCGAGAGAAATTTAAAATTGAGAAGGGGATGGGGCTGATTCTACTTCTCAAGGAGAGAGAAGGGGTTCATTCTTACTTCTATGAGATATGAGATTTTCTTTGCGCATATCCAACTCAACGGGTGTGCACACCCTTTGTACGGACTATTTTACCTCTCTCTCTCTCTCTCTCTCTCTCTCTCTCTCTATATATATATATATATATATATATATATGGTGAGGGTTAATTGACCTCCATTATACACTACAATGTAAACTCCAATTCTAGACCATTGGATCTGCCCTGATAGATGACCAAGATTAAAACATATTGAAAAAAAGTCCTAGATCTACCATCATCCCCCTCGGCGAGTCCCTCTTCCCCTCGGCCATCATCCATCATCCACCTGTCCAACCATATACTCTCTCCCCCCGTTCATCCATCATCCATCGGTCGAGTAACACATCATTGATGACGCATTCGACAGGGTAGCGGCTGGAGCAGGCGACGACCAGCCACGACAGCCCATTAGCGGCGGTGGCCCAGCAGCTGGCGGCGGAGCAGCGGCAACAGCCCAGACGGAGTCGGAGCCGCGCCAAGGTCGCTGCCCATCGGCAACCGCTGTCCACCATTAATGCCTACCATCCACCACCTCTCATCGACCATCGGCCTCCCCTACGATGGCGACCATCCCCCTCCCCTGCGATGACGACAATCGGCGACCATCGACCTTCCCTGCGATGGGGAGCCAAGCCCCTGTTGCTGTTGGTGACAGCTCGATGGTGGTGTTCACCGATAGTGATGAGCGTCCTCCATTTTTGCAAGTGACAACTCAATAATGGACGATGGAGTTGACGAGTTCTGTTTTTCAAATTTTCAAATAATGCAATTTGTTTTTTTTTTTGGTTTTAGAGCTGACAACAACTATCTAGGGTTTGTTTTTAATTTCCTATGATCTACATCGTCCATTTGCTCCAATCCAAGAGCAACAAATTGGAGTTTACTTTGGAGTTTAAAGTGGAGGTCAAATAACCCTCCCCTATATATATATTTAAATTATCTTGTAAGGGCGCCCTTATCTTAGCTAAGTTATATATATATAGATACTAGGGGTAATCCGTGCACCGCACGAATTTTTTTTTTAAAAATATCAACCATATAATATTTGAAAAACAAAAAATAAAAAAACAATAAAAAATAACTCTTCATCTTCCCTTCTCTTTCTCCTCTTTAGTTCTCTCTTTTCCCCACATATCTTGGTATAAAAAATGTGTTAGTCACAACTCGTATCATTAATTGTTTATCTACAATGTTTGTCTACAATTCAAAAAAGTGCTTTTATATTATATATATATATATATTATATTATATTATATTATATATATATAATATATATTTTAACATTTACGGTATGCATCTATGGGGTCTGTTTAACATTTGCGATAGGTATCTACCATTTTAAGTTTTTAGATTTTCTGTAGGGGACTTTGGACGACGATGGGAAATAAAACTGGACGACGGTTTAAC
>JAOWBR010159102.1:0-21672 GCA_028571145.1 Dionaea muscipula
TTCGAGCCTTTTTCAAGCCGAATCACGAGTCGAATTCAAGCTGTATCGTATCATTTAAACCCCTAACGATAAGAACTTAACTCTAAAATATACGTTAGCAACTCTTTGAAAAATTAACGAAAAAATAAAATAAAAATCATAAAATAATAATAAAAATCAAAATTATATTAATAGGAATCATTTCAATAAATTAAAAAAATTGACTATAATATTATATAATTTTTATTAAATATATTATTAAATAAATTAACTTTTATTAAAAATAATATTAAGAGAAAAAAAATACCCTTACCCTACCTCACCTTACTTTATTACTAACTAATTAATAAAACAACTTTGCTATTTGGCGGGGGAATTGGAAGGAGAATTGGAAGGATATGTGAAGCGACAATACCACAACCACAAAAAATCCAAATAAAAAAATTAAACAGTGGGTCCTATAGTACTTTTTATGGTTGTAATTGTGTCACCTCATATTTTCATCTAGACATTCTTACATGTTGAATTATCCTTAATAAAATGCTTTGATTATGCCATGTTGGACAAACTAGTTAAGATGAGATATTTATGTCATGTTCAAAAATTTAAAATTCATTCTAATTCATATAATAGATTAGATAAGTAGAGCGATTCCAACTTCAACCAGAGAGCAGTGGTTGCGGCTAGGGCTTTGACGAGATTGTTCTGAACTAAAATCCCGCGCATACGAACCTTCAACAAATCAAAACTGATGTTCCCGTCGAACTTCTCGATGTCAAACTTCGTCGACATTTTAGGTTCCTTGAACAAGCAACAGAACTTGAACCAAAGGCTTTGATACCACTTGTCAGGGATTAAGATTAGAGAAACCTTAATGCGGAAATCCCTAAGATCGTTGATCCAGGTGGACGCAACCTGTCCAGGTGGACGCAACCTGTTTGGGATTAAGGTTAGAGAAACCTTAATGCGGAAATCCCTAAGATCGTTGATCCACGTGGACGCAACCTGTCCAGGTGGACGCAACCTGTTTGCCTGTTGGAGAAGGCAAACGGAAGATTTTGTGGAAAGCAATCTCGCGGAACTAAAATATCAAAGTATAAGTTGCCCAAAAATTGCATTACTTTGATTAATTAATTACAAAGAAACATGGGTTATATTTATAGCCAAAAAAGGAAGACAGAAATTCCTAAACTCCGATGTGGGATACAAGGCTATATATATAGCTAAAGGGAGAGGAGAGAAAAAAATCAAAACTTCGATGTGGGAAACTATGCAAAATGTAAAATTGAGGATTTAAGCCACACAACTCAACAATTCTCCACCTTGGTGCAAATTCTCGCAAAGATCAACAAAAGAAACATCATAGCAACTGAATCAACTAAACTTTCCTTTCTCCAATCGCCCCAATGGCGATCAAACAGAACGAACACAGATCAAGTTCAAGCATTGATAACAGGAACCGGCTTCGTAAAAAAATCAGCAGCATTGTCCGAAGTGCCAATCTTCTTCACAAAAATCTCCTTCTTCTTAACAAGATCACGAACAAAGTGATATCGAACTTCAATGTGCTTCGTACGCTCATGGAACATCTGATCCTTCGTTAGGCAAATGGCACTTTGACTGTCACAATAAGTAGTACCATCACATGGGACTGAACTGATCTCACCAAGAATCCGCTTCAACCAAATTGCTTCTTTCGCAGCCTCGGTGATAGCCATATACTCTGCTTCCGTCGTAGACAAAGCAACTGTGGATTGTAGAACAGAACGCCAGCTAATGGCACATCCACCAAGAGTGAACACATAACCAGTAAGAGACCTCCTACGATCTAGATCACCGGCATAATCAGAGTCAACATATCCCATAACACCATTCCCTGTAGAACCAAAGCACAAACAAGAAGAAGAAGTACCCCGCAAGTATCTCAGAAACCACTTGACTGCTAGCCAATGAGACTTGCCGGGTTTGTCCATATATCTGCTAACAACAATAACAGCTTGGGCAATATCAGGGTGAGTGCACACCATAGCATACATCATGCTACCAACAACATTAACATAAGGAACACAAGACATATAATTTTTATCATCATCGGACTGAGGAGATAAAGCAGCAGAAAGTCTAAAATGGGTTGCCAAAAGAGTACTAACTGGCTTTGCATCTAGCATGCCAAATTTATCGAGGACTTTCTCAACAAAACTCTTCTGAGTCAAAAACACCTTATCGGTATTACGGTCCCTCTTAATCTCCATACCAAGAATCTTCTTAGCAGCCCCCAAATCCTTCATCTCAAACTCATCATTTAAAGCAGATTTTAATTTATCGATCTCAAACATGTCTTTGGCAACAGTTAGCATATCATTCACATACAGCAACAGGTAAATAAAAGAACCATCAAGAAGGTTTCTAAAGTGAACACAACTGTCATATCTGCTTCTAGAAAAATCACGGCTTAACATAAAAGCGTCAAAACGCTTATACCACTGGCGAGGTGCCGGCTACAAACCATATAGAGACCTTTTCAACAAATAAACATGGTCTTCCTTCCCTTTAACTACAAAGCCTTCAGGTTGACGCATGTAAATGACTTCATCCAAATCTCCATTTAGAAAAGCAGTCTTGACATCAAGCTGCTCCAACTCAAGATCAAACAATGCCACAAGACCAAGCAGGATACGAATAGAACTATGCTTCACAACTGGAGAAAAAATATCATTGTAGTCAATACCTTCAGCCAGACTGAAACCTTTAGCAACTAATCTAGCCTTGTATCGGGGAGCTTCTACACTTGGAATACCTTCCTTCCTTCTGAACACCCCCTTGCAACCAACAACTTTCTTCTTCTTAATAGGCTTGACGAGCTCCCAAGTTTGATTTTTTACAAGTGACTCCATCTCCTCATTTATGGCAACTAGCTACGATCTTGAATCTGTACTGAAGATAACATCTGAATAGGAAGAAGGCTCATGAAAACCATCATCCTCTAAAGCAACAGACAAGGCATAAGCAACTGAGTTATTATCAACATAATTTTCAAAAGTTTTAAAATTTTCAACCAAATTATTTTCCACAAAGTCATCAAAGCATCGTGGTCTTCTGATCTCTCGTCTGGGTCTATCTCTAGCGATGGACTGATCAATAGAAGCAACAACTGGAGCATCAACAACTGAATCAATAGCAGGTGGAACAAAAGGAACAACCGTAGCAGACACGTCTTCCACCTCTTCTTCAGATCCGGCTGGCGATGAAGGAGCTGAAACCAGCGGAAGTGGAGAAGGAACCGACTGCGAAGGAGTAGAGGAAACCTCCACCTGCACCTGAGCAGTCACATCTGTAGAACCAGGAAAACAGAAGGAACTACAGAGTTCTTTCTAGGATACAATATAGCAGACTCAACAAAGGTTACATCTCTACTTAAAAGTAACTTTTGATTTTTCGGCTCAGCACACCACAATCGATAACCCTTCACACCAATTTCATAAACCAGAAAAATACATTTAAGGGCTCGGGGATCCAACTTCCCTTGCTTCATATGACAGTAGGCAGGATAACAAAAAATTTTCAAATCAGAGTAATTGGGAGGATAACCAGACCATACCTCCTCAGGGGTCTTAAACCCAATGGCTGATGCAGGAGACCGATTCACCAAGTAGCAAGCGTTAGATATGGCCTCAGCCCAAAAATCCTTGCCTAAACCAGTATTTGAAAGCATGGATCGAGATCTCTCAAGAAGAGTGCGGTTCATCCGCTCGCCAACTCCATTTTGCTGCGGTATACCAGGAACCGTGCGGTGTCTCATAATGCCTTCACGCCTGCAAAAATTATGGAATTCTGCACTGTAAAATTCTAATCCATTATCTGTTCTCAGATGCTTCAACTTTCTCTCTGTTTGCTTTTCAACCATAAATTTCCACTGCTTGAAGTGCTCAAAAACTTGATGCTTGTGCTTCAGAAAATAAATCCAAGTCTTCCTAGAAAAATCATCAATAAAGGTTAGCATATAACGTGCTCCACCTTTGGAAGAAACTTGAGCAGGACCCCATAGATGAAAATGAAAATAATCCAGGATGATTCTGGTCTTGTGAAGTGCTGGACCAAAACTGACCCTCTTCTGCTTCCCGAACACACAATGCTCACAAAATTCCAACTGCCTGGTGCACTGCCCACTTAACAAACCTTTTTGCTCAACATTGTCATATTCTTCGCGCTCATGTGTCCCAAGCACATGTGCCATAACTTAGTCAGATCAAACTCTGACAGGGAAGTAGAAACTGCAGCTGAACCCAAAATAGTGCTGCCCTGCAACACATACATACTACCACACTTCTTCCCCTTCATAACTGTTAGCGCACCCAAATCCACTTTCATAACTCCACCTTCAAAAGAGAACCTACATCCTCTATCATCAAGAGTGCTCACAGAAATCAAATTCTTCCTCAAATCAAGAACGTGCCGAACATCAGATAATGTCCTCACAACACCATCATGCATACGAATTCGGACTGCCCCCTTCCCAACAGCTTGACAAATGGCATTGTTCCCCATAAGAATTACTCCACCATCGACTGGTTCATAAGTGGTAAAATAATCCCTGTGAGGACACATATGAAAAGAACATCCGGAATCAAGGATCCACTCATCCTTTATATTAGCGTTGCACTGATTAACAACGAGAACTGTACCCTCTGTGACAATACTGACTTCTGCTGGCGGAGGTGAATTCTGCTTCTTGGCTTCCAAATCAAGCTTATTCTTTAGCTTGTAACAATCTTTCTTGATGTGCCCTTTCTTCTTACAGTGATTGCAGGTTAGGTTGAAACTACCACTCTTGCCCCTTGACTTGGATCTGGACTTGAATCTGCCACTATCAGAGTTTCTGTCAGTTGTCCTACCTCTAACAACAAGAGCCTCAGTATGAGAAGCAGAGGTAGAATTCGTAAGTTCTCCATTCATCATCTCCTGAGAGAGAATATGAGCCTTCACATCTTCAAAAGAAATATTCTCTTGACCATACGTGACAGTTTCCCGAAAGTGTTGGAACGATGCAGGAAGAGAACACAACAGAAGCAAAGCTTGATCTTCATCGTCAATCTTCACGTCTAAATTTTCCAAGTCCATAATCAACATATTGAAGGTATCTAGATGCGATTTAACAGGAGCACCTTCCGACATACAGAGCATATAGAGTTGCTGCTTCAGACGCAATTTGTTCGTCACGCTCTTCATCATGTAGAGCGATTCTAACTTCAATCAGAGAGCGGCGACTGTCGTCTCCTTCACCACCTCTCGCAAAACCTCATTCGAGAGGCACAACTGGATGGCTATCAATGCCTTCTCATCCAATTCCTTCCACTGTTCATCAGTCATCGTCTCCGGTTTCTTGGCGACACCAGCTAGGGCTTTGACGAGGTTGTTCTGAATCAGAATCCCGCCCATACGAACTTTCCACAAGTCAAAACTGATCTTCCCGTCGAACTTCTCGATGTCAAACTTCGTCGACATTGCAGGTTCCTTGAACGAGCAACAGAACTTGAACCTATCTCCGATACCACTTGTTAGGGATTAAGGTTAGTGAAACTTTAATGCGGAAATCCCTAGGATCGTTGATCCAGGTAGACGAAACTTGTTCACCTGTTGGTGAAACCTAAACAGGTTGGTAAAACCTAAACAGGTTGGTAAAACCTAAACAGGTTGGAGAAATCTAAACAGGTTGGCGAAACCTAAACAGGTTGGGGAAACCTGTTCACCTGTTGGTTGATGAAACCTAAACAGGTTGATGAAACATGTTCGTCTGTTGGTTGGTGAAACCAAAACAGGTTGGTGAAACCTGTTCACCTGTTGGTTGGTGAAACCTGTTTGTCTTTTGGAGAGGAACCCGGAAGATCCTGTGGAGAGCAACCTCACGGGACTAAAATATCAAAGTATAAGTTGCCCAAAATTTGTATTACTTTGATTAATTGATTACAAAGAAACAAGAGTTATATTTATAGTCAAAAGAGGAAGACAAAAATTCTTAAACTCTGATGTGGGATACAAGACTATATATATAGCTAAAGGGAAAGGAGGGAAAAACTCAAAAGATCGATGTGGGAAACTATCCAAAATGTAAAATTGAGGATTTAAGCCACACAACTCAATAAAAATTTATAAAAACTGTTACAATCAATTTTGAAAGTACTTTTTGGAGTGAATAATGGATTGCAACGCTAGACTTTTATCAGATTAGTGTACGCATTCCTGTTTATCAGCAACATTCTTAATGACTGAAATAACTTGTTTCAAGTTGTTTTGTTCAGTATCATAAGAGGGACCTGATGATGGTTACCGCTAATCCCTTCTGCGTATGAATTAGTTGAGACGTTAACGAGGCAACTGCTTTCTTTTGTGACTTGATTATTATAGGGCTGTCCTGGGGAGTGTAAGTGACTACTGTGCTCATCATGCCCACTGCTCTGTGATGATTGTGAAGAGGCCTAAGGTTAAACACTAGGGCATTTCCTGCTGTGCTCATGATGATTGTTCAACACCCAGAGTAAAGCGTGCGAATAAATGTAGTTAGCTGAAGCAGACAGGCAATAAATAATGATTGATTTGTAGTATTGGTGCTTGGCAAATGCCCCCAAAGCTCTTGTGATGTAAGTTAATATGTATGCACTTTTCACTTTATTTGTGAATGGCTTGCAACCATATCTGGTGTTCTATACTTTCAATTTATGAAAGAAGTACGCTTGTTTTATTCAGGCCTTGTATTCAGATACTCCCACTTGCTTCCTCCAGGAGATGAAAACAGTGCAGACATGAAAATGTTGGGATATAGTAACTAAGTTTTGATATTAATTGGTACGTCCATAGAGTTAACCATACGTGTTAGAAAAGACACCTTTTTATGAAAGATTGTCTCATTCGTAGTCATGCAAGTACCATAAGCACCATTCAGCTAAAAGGTTCGCCTCCCCTTAGGACATTAACTATCATATGTCCACTTGTGAAAGAAGCCTCCCATATCCGAAAACAAATCCTAAGGTTGTAATTGTAATGTGAATAGTACAATCTAGATGCTCGTAGCCTAGATTTGTCATTGGTGTTCAAGCATGTGATCTGGTTTCCTGTTTGTGCTGCTTCAGCACTAGTAATGAATATCTCGTTATCATATTGGTTGGTGTGTACATATATATAATCATGTTTTTGGACGTCGGCATCAGAGTTAGTTGAATCCCCTCACATTTTCTTTCCAAATTGACGGCGCGACAGCATGACACGCACGGTATGATATGCCCTGCAGCTTGGCGTCACAAATCTGTGTGGCCTACACACGGGTGTCTGCAGCCAGCACACTGGTGTCGCATGTTTTCACCGTCTGGTTAAGCCTCCAGACTGGCATCACATTGTCAACGCGACGTGCAGACTGACATCACTCATTGGCGCAGCCTGCATGCTGGCATGACATTTCATTAAACTTAGAATTCCTAGAGAGAAGTGACCACTAATCTTCCTGATGCATGAATCACAAATTAATTCTCAACACTATCCCCATAAGATTCCCCTGAATGGCAATCACAAAAATAAGCACACCAACCTCCACAGGAGCAGGCGGAGGAGATTTATCATACAAATACAACATGAAATGGGGTCGCATTTATTTATCAAGGATGTATTCTAGCAAACAGTTCTGCAGTTCAGAGGTTATAAGTAAAAGTTCGGAGCTCATCCGTTGTGTGAGCTATCTCATGCTACAAGACCTTGAGAAAATGATGGCATGTTGATCCCGTCCTGCATAATCTCATCCAATGGAATGCTTCTTCCTTTCAAAAACTTAGAGTACCAATGCTGAGAGAGCTTAGGGTATCTTGTTAAATTTGGATCCTCCAAATTCACGTAGTATAGGCCATAACTAGATGCATTGCCATCCGCCAACTCAAATACGTCCAAGAAGGACCAAGTGAAGTAGCCTCTTACATTTGATCCATTTCTACAAGGAAAAAAGGAGGGGGGGGGGGGGGGTGGAGAATGGTAAATTAGTTTTTTTTTTTTTTGACGAAATTCAGAATTTTTAATACAGGAGGTCACTGCATTTGAGACTCTAGAGGCAACAGATAATACAAAAGATTAGTAACCTCAAGTTTGTATCAGATTAGCAAGAGCTACGGCTGCGTGGCTGGGCACCCCTTGACGTAGTGGCTCAAATGTACATATGCAAAACTTTGAATGGTTCACTATCCATGAAAAGCCATAGAAAAATGCAATAGCATACCTTGTAGCATCAAGCAAACTCCCAACGAAAGCCTGCAAATATTCTACCCTTGATGTGTCATTTAACGAAGAAGTCCTATCTGTTCTTTGACCTAGCAGCAAGTGTTATTCCAAATATCATCAAGATGCTAGAATAAATGAACTCATACTTTGTTTAGGGAGTAATGGAGATAAAACGAACCATTCTCATGAACGTAGGTAGGAGGATTTCCATAAACTTGCTTGAAATACTCCAAAATAAGTTGTAGAGACCAAGGGGTAACTGGAAACTGGATCAAGGAAAAGGTGAATGACAAACTGGGAGAGAAGAGAAAACAAAACCAGCAAAAGAATGAATTGCACTCCTCACCCCTCCTGGTGGTATGTCATCAATAAGAACTGCAATAAGTAAAAATTGCTATTTAGTGAAATAATAATGAGAATCAACCTACTTAAATGAACACAAGGACGCAGTTTGAGTTTCAGCATTATGAATAGATGAATGCAGCAGATTGAGACCGATCAAGACAAGATACACGTGAATGTAATCAGATTCAGTTATTTAAAAATTAACATATTCTTGATGACATTAGGAGCAGTTTAGTTTATAATTCATTCTATATGGCGAACTGGAATGAGGGATTCAAGGGAAACATGGGAATTCCAAACATCCATAAAACTTAAGAAGAAATGTGAGACATACTTGCCAGCTCCACAGCCATGTCTGCAAAGAAATCTCTTGGTATGCTTTCCGGCCAGTTGGGACGATCCTTGACATAAACTGCTGTGTAGTGATTGATTGCGATAAAATCAAATGATCCCTTCACCAGCCTTGATTCAGATTTACTGAATGCTGGAAGTCTTTTACCTACAATTCTCCTCATTATCTCAGGATAATCTCCATACTTCAAAGGATCCATAAACCTGACATGAGACATGAATGAAAATAGCCATAGATCTTAAATCCAGATCGGTATTTTTGGATGCCAGCAAGGAAGACAGTAAAGTGGAAAATGACTTTCAACGGAACTGCAATAAGCTACATTTGCATATGCGATCAGACTAATCTTATGTGAATCAATTGGAAAATGATGCAGCTTATTTGTACGTTGCAGCGTTTTTGTACGATGATCAAATTTGAAAACTAAAAAGAAATTAGAAGAAGGATCAACAAACTTTTTCTTTTTCTCATAGAAGATGAGAGGCGAACAGAATTACAAACTACTTTGGGAAGAGAGGTGCAAGAAGTGGAAATCCTTGGTTGTGGTGGATACAAAAGAAGTGGTATCTTGATGATGATGATGAAGATCTTGATCGAGTTGCACCTTTCTCCCCCTTTTGTTTGTCTATTGTCTCTCTCATTTGTCAAAGGGCATGTTTGTTGACACTGGGTTCAAATTCAAAAAGATCTTTTGGGTTATAATTATTGAAAGAGAGAGAAACAATAGAAAGTCTTTGTTGTGATTCTCTGATTACGAAGAGAAAAATTTAGGAAGAAAACAATTCTATTTCATGCTGAATAGAATAGAGAATTTTTTACAACTCTCAACAAACTTTCTAAGTGGCTCTCAACCTGGAGCCCATACTCTCTATACAACCACACACTCTCCTTATGTGTTTTGCTTCCTCTATACCGTAGGAAGCTGAAGCTATTGTTTATGCTTCTTGTTGTTGTCGGATGGGATGATTTCCCTAGTGCTAGCCCCTCCTCCTTTTATAGTGAATGAAGAAAGAAGAGCGGAGGAAGCAGAGAAACTATGCGCCCATAGGAAACGTGGGCTGCTCCACCATCCATGCTCCTGTTGCCCACTATCCAGAAGAAAAATGAGGTTACAATATTTGTGGAAAAACAAGGCATGGTGGGGCTGGATGGCATACCCCATCAATTCTCCCCCTCCAGCCACACCCGAAGCGAATTGTCATTTGAAACTCATCCTAGCTATATCTCTGCACAACTTTAGTTTCTCTGTTGTAATCACCTTCGTTAACATGTCGGCTGGATTATCCTTTGTATGAATCTTCACTAGTCTCAACAGTTGTTGATCTATCACCTCGCGTATCCAATGATAGCGAATGTTAATGTGCTTCGTCCGGGAATGGTACATCGAATTCTTGCTCAAATCCAGAGCACTCTGACTTTCATAATGTACCTTGTAGTCCTCCTGCTTGATTCCTAACTCTTGGAGAAATCGCTTCAATCACAACATTTCTTTCCTAGCTTCTGTTGCGGCAATATACTCTGCCTCTGTTGTGGATAAAGCAACACACTTCTGCAATCTTGACCGGGGGAGTGTGGTCGTGTTTGTTGTCTGAAGAAGTCTTTGTATGGGCTTCGACAATCCCCTCGAGCATGGTTTGGCCGGTTCAGTTCTGTTGTTTTGGAGTTTGGCCTACAACGCTCAGCAAAAAATCATTCTGCCTTTTATAGGCTCTCCAGTGAGGGGTGCATCTTCCTTGTTGTTTATGTTGATGATATTATTATCACAGGCAGTGACAACACAGGGATAACTTTGTGAAAGACATTCCTTCATAACCACTTCCAAACCACAGATCTTGGGGATTTGCGAGACTTTTTGGGGATTGAGGTATCTCGCTGCAAGCGGGGGATTTTCTTATCCCAACGCATGTATGCGTTGAACTTATTGTGAGACACTGACATGCTTGGTTATAAGCCACGTGACACCCCAATGCTTCATGGGTTGAGACTGTTACCTGCAGAAGGGGCTGAGTTGGATAATCCGATAGGTACAGGCGCTTAGTGAGTAAGCTGAATTATCTTGCCATCATGCGTCCTGATATTGCTTTCTCAGTCAGTGTAGTTAGCCAATTTATGTCAGATCCTCGAGTTCCTCATTGGGATGCAACTGTGCATATTCTCCAATATATCAAGGGACATCCGAGTCGAGGACTTCTCTATAGTGATCATGGTCACAGGTGTATTGAGGGTTTCTCTTATGCAGATTGGGCTGGCTCACCCTCTGATCGGAAGTCCATCAGTGGCTACTGTGTTTTTGTTGGTGGTAACTTGGTTTCATGGAAAAGCAAGAACCAGACAGTTGTTACTAGATCCAGTGATGAGTCTGAGTATCGTGCTTTAGCCCATTTGACTAGTGAAGTCACCTACCTTTTTCACTTACTTGAGCTGGAGTATCCTATTCCGAAGCCTGCTCAGCTATGATGTGATAATCTGTCTGCTATCCACATTGCCTCTAATCCAGTTTTTCATGAGCGGACAAAGCACATTGAAGTTGATTGTCACTTTGTGAGAGAGAAATTGTAGAGCAGTCATATTGTGTTGCATCATGTGAAGATTGGGGAGCAACTTGCTGATATCCTGATTAAGTCTTTGTTTGAGAATAGGGTTTAGTATATTTGTAACAAGTTAGACATGATCAATATCTATGCTAGTTTGAGGGGGAGTTTTGAGAACAATGAGTTAAGTTTAGTGGGCTTTAGTTAGTCTTAGTGTTGAGGTAGGTTTATTTTGATACTTTATGTATGGCCCAATGTATCACATATATAAAATAAATGTCTAGCCTCTTTAGAGGTTAAGCTTTCCCATTTTCCACTCACTTTGTCAACAGAGGTCAATGGAGAAGTGAAGGACATAGCATTTTATCACTCCAAAGCTAAACTCAAAAACACCATGAGATCGGAGACTTAAACAAGGAGGAAGTTGAGAACTTGCAGAACTACTTCAAAATCAATTTACGGGACGACACTTGTTTCCCAAGTTCCATAACATGATCCAAAATCAATTCGGGTTGAAAATCAAGAAAATTAAGTCGGATAATACAAGAGACTACTTCAATCAAATTCTATCTGCTTGCTTTCAAAAGGAAGGATTACGCATGAGACGTCGTGCATCAACACTACACAACAAAATGGAATGTCTGAGAGGAAGAACGATGGTCACTTATTAAATAGTATTTGTGCCATCTGAAAGTTGTGTTGACCGCCACTCATCTCATTAACAGGCTACCTTCTCGAATTTTAGGTTTTAAAGGCCTGTTTGGATAGTGGTGAATTTTGTGGGAAGGAGAGAAGAGGGGAGGGGAGAAGAGGGGAGGGTTGTTTGGGAAAGGGTAGGGAATAGAGGAGAAATAATTAACCATGTTTAGGGAAAAAAACTGGAGGGAAGGGGAAGGAAGGAGAGGGGAATGAAGGTTAGAAAAGTGAATTTTTAATGATGAAATTTTAACCACCAAACTGATAGGAAATGGAGGTTAAAAGAGAGAAAAATATTACAATTCTCTTCACCTTCTCTTCCTTCACCACACTTTCCCAAACACACCATAAATAATTCCCCACCCCACCCCACCATTAACCTCCTTCCAAATAGACTCTAAAACCCCTATGGAAACACTTGCCCAATTTTACCTAGACGTCAAAACCATGAACAATCTCACTCCTAGCATCTTCGTGTGTACTTCATATGTCCATGTTCATAGTCACAATCGGAGAAAATTATATCCAAGGGGAGTCAAATACATCTTTATAGGGTACTCATCAACTCAAAAAGGGTACAAGTGTGATCACCCCCAACCCAAAAATTTTAGGGGTCATTTGGTTGTTTTGAATTTTCTATTTTGAGTTTTGTAAAAACAGAAAACGTGTTTAGTATATGTTTTTTTTCTCTTTCTTAATTTGAAACAAAAAATATTATGGTATCATTGTCACTGCCCAATTGCACATCCCACAACCCATTCCAAGAGGGAATTTTTCCCATATTGAAATGAAATCAAAGCCAACGGGGGGAGTTGGAATGCACAATATTGAGAAATTGAAGCCCTAATGTACAGTCATATTGTATTCATGAAGCATGGTCGAAATCGAAATCGAAATCAAATCCATGGTGCAAAGTTGAAATCGAATCCATGGAGCAATCAAAATTGGATTCATGGAGCACAGCCGAAATCAAATTCATGGAGCATAGTTGAAATCAAAATCAATTGAACAAGGCCTAGCATAGTCTATTTCGATTTCCATATTGAACAAGCCCTAGCCCTAATGGATGGATCAAAATTGATTTCAAAGGAGACGATGGCCATGGAGGGTGGCGGCGGCAACTTCGGAGATGAATCCATAGAGGTCGAAACTAGAATTGACATGCAGCACAACCGAAGTCAAAATCAAAATCGAATCCATGCCACAGGTCGAACATGAAATCTTGTTTGGAGGAGACTAGAGGGGGGAAGTCAAGGGCTCAAGGTGACTGAGAAGTGAGAACGGAGGAGGAGAGATGGGAGATGCGTTTCTTTGATTTGGAAAACGGGGAAAATGACTCAAAGCCGTTTTCCGTGTTTTGAAGATTTATGGGTAAAATCTGAAAATGGAAAATTGAAAACGGAAAAATAAGATTTTGTTTGCTTTGGCCTGTTTTCTGTTTTCTATATTTTCTATTTTGCAGAAAACAGAAAACACGTTTGGTTTGAATTTTCTGTTTTCTGTTTTCTAAAAACAGAAAATAGTTTTTAGTTCAAAATCTTCAAAATGCAAAAAACAACAAAAAGTTATTTTCTGTGTTTTCGGCAGAAATTCTCAAAATACCTAAAATATGAAAAAAACTCAAAAACCCGATAAATTACAAATTATAAATTACAAATTATAAATCATAACCAAACACGTTTTCTGTTTTCTGTTTTTACTGAAAACTAAAAAACTCAAAACTCAAAACTGAAAACTGAAAACTAAAAACTAAAAATTGAAAACAAAAAAAAAAACAGACAAACTAAATAACCCCTAAAGATGCGTTTGATTTTCCTTGTCTTCTGAAAACTCGTTTAGTTTGAATTTTCTGTTTTCTCAAAACAGAAAATAGTTTTTAGTTCAAAATCTTCAAAATGCAGAAAACGAAAAAAAAAAAGTTATTTTCTGTCTTTTCAGCAGAAATTCTCAAAACACACAAAATACACAAAACGCTCAAGGCCTTATAAATTATAAATTATAAATTACAAATTATAAATTATAAACCAAACACGTTTTCTGTTTTCTGTTTTTACTAAAAACTCAAAACTGAAAACAAAAAATAGATAAACCAAACAGCCCTGTAAACTTAACCAAACACATTTTTGTTGTTTTGAAAAATTAAAAACTGAAAATGGGCTCAAAACGGCCATACCAAACAACACCTTATGTTTCCATTGATGTTACATTTGCTGAAACACAACCCTATTTCTCCACTCCTTTATCTTCTGGGGATGACCTCATTTATGGAAGAAAAGGATAGAGATTTTTTCTTACTAGACCTACCACCTTCATCCTCCACTTCTTCTCCAGCCCCTAACTCTCAAACTATGTTTGTGTTTGATCCAAAAAAATACAGATTTTTCTCCGAACAATAAAACACCGACTGAGAATAATATTATTCCTACTAAGACTCGACCACTGCAACTGTACTCAAGAAGGGAAGCTAATTTGTTCAGACCTGTGCAAGCACAAGAATCAGATGATTCAGATCCAACTTCCATAAATGAGGTAACCACAACCCCTACTCTTGATAGTGAGCATCTAAACCTTGAAACTCCGGTGATGATGACCTACCTATTGAAACTTCAACCGTGTTGATGATGGCCTACCTATCGCTATCATAAAAGGAACCAGAGAATGTACCAAAAGTCCACTTTATCAAATAGCAAAGTTTGTGTCATTCGATAAATTCTCTCCATCTCATAATAGTTTGCTTGTAAACTTTAAAAACAATTCTCATCCCTTGTACCTTATGTGAAGCATTATCCAAAGAGAATTGGAAGAGTGTAATGAGAATAGAAATGGAAGCCTTGGAGAAAAACAAGACGTGGGAGTTGATTGATTACTAAAAGGAAAGAATGTAGTAGGTTATAAATGAGTGTTCGCGGCGAAACATAAAGCTAATGGATCTCTTGAGGCATGCAAAGCCAAGTTGGTAGCTAAGGAGTACATTCAAACTTATGGCGTGGATTATCACTAGACTTTCTCCCCAATTGATAGGATGAATACAGTGAAGATATTATTGTCTTGGGTGCCAACTTTAATTGGGTTCTACAACAGTTTGATTTGAAGAATTCCTTCCTTCACAGTGACAACGAAGAAGAAATTTAAATGGAGGTTCTACACACTGGCTTTGTGAGAAGCCCGGGAAATAACAAAGTGTGCAAGTTGAAGAAGCCACTGTATGGCCTTCAACAGTCACCAAGAGCCTGATTTTGACTAATGAATACAAATTGAGTCAAGGAGATCACACTCTATGCATCAAACACTCGCCTTCAAGGGATTCACGGTCCTATTATATGTTGACGGCATAGTCGTGACGGAAAATGATTTGAGATCAAGGAATTAGGGAGTTGAAATACTTTCTACAAATTGAAGTAGCACACTGAAGGAAGGGCATTTTTTTTCACAACAGAAGTATGTGATTGATCTATTAAAAGAAAAAAACGGATAAAATAGATATGACTACATTAATATACATACATTAGATCATATCTATCTTAGATTATCTTCAGTCATATTTATTAAGAATAGAATAATCTTTTTAGATTTTCTAATATATATATATATATATATAGGCTACCTTTGTTTAGGTTTCTATATATTTTTCATCAATAACAAATCGTAGTTTTCTCTCCTATTTTATTCATTGAGTTTATTTAACATGGTAATTAGAGCGGGTTCTCTAAACCCTTCCCAATTCTGTCGCCTCGAGCGCCGGTGAACGACAACTCTCGCCACGGTGGGGTCGTCTTCTTCACTCATGTCTGAGAGTCTAATCCATGATGAGGTTGTCGCCATATTTTGAGTTCAGTTTCTGTTTCGGATTCTGTTCCGGTTCATGTCTTATTTTGGTTCCTGTCATATTCTGATACTATCCTGTTCCGACATCTTTGTGATTTGCTTTACACGACAGATTTTGATTCTTTGATGGAGGCTTTCGGTTCAGTTTTGGCATTGGCGTCGGCTTCAGCTTCGAGTTGAGCCCACGGGCATCTGGCCTTCGAACATCTAGTCTTCTAATTTAATTTTCATGAGCATTTGGTTTCAACATCTCACTTCGCCTTTTGGATTGGCTTTGGGTTAGAGTTGACATTGACATTTAGTTTGTTTTACAGTGGAATCACATCCTATTTTTCGTTTTCATTTTCATTTTCTAGTTAGTAAACTCTCGATACTTGTAGCCACCGTATTGTGAGTTTGAGAGGAAATGTTAAAATAGATATGACTACGTTAAAACACATATGATTAAGTCATATCTATCTTAGATTATCTTCTTTTATATTTATTTATTAAGAATAGAATAATCTTTTTAGGTTTTCTAGCCTATATATAGACTACCTTTGTTTAGGTTTTCATATACTTTTCATCAATAACAAATCAGACTTTTCTCCTATTTTATTTATTGAGTTTATTTAATAGGGATGTTGGCTTATAAATCTGCATACGCACCATTTGATCCCAACACCAAACTCGACGAAGATACCAACAATTAGTAGGAAGACTTATTTACCTCTCACACACATGGTCGAGCATAGCATAAGAAGTGACTCCTATTAGCTAGTTTATGCACAACCCTAATGAACTGCACTTACAAGCTCTTTATCAAGTGCTACATTACTTGAAATGTAATCTAGAAAAAAAAGATTTTGTACAAAAGAAATTCAAGATTAATATTGGAAGCCTTGGATGGTGACTTTACCAGATCAGTGATTGATAGGAGGTCCACATCACGTTATTACATGGTTACACCTTTCTTGGAAGAAATCCAAGATATATTTTAGAGTAAGAAACAGAAAGTAGTAGGCAGATCAAGTGATGAGACAAAATTTAGAGATATGACACATGGAGTGTGTGAGCTACTATGGATGAAGACTATCTCATACCCCTTAAAGATCAAATGGGATGGAGCTATGAGACTATACCGTGACAATAAATCTACTCTCAACATTGCACATAATCTAGTACAAGATGACAGGACAAAGTACATCGAGATAGACAGACACTTTATCAAAAAAATAAAAGTTGGATAGTGGTTGCTTTGCACACCTACATATCCATTACTAGCCAATTGGCGGATGTGTTTACAAAGGGGCTCCACTGGGAATGAAAATTTCTATTCACCAGCTTGGGTAGAGTAAGAAAAGCACATGTATAGAAAGATTCAGATATTAAATCCAATATCTTAGCATTAGTTTCAATTTGAAATAAGGTTTTGATCTATATCCTACTATTGTTGAGGATATTAGATATGTTTTTTTAAGATTCCTAATTTGTAATATCTTACCATCTCCTATCTTTTAGAAATTGAATTGGTGGCTTTGAACCCAATTTATTCTAGGATTGAACCGAGTAGTTTTATTGAGAAATATAATAAGAATTCCTCTTCTTATTCTCTCATGAGTCGTTCACAAAAGTAAATATCTCCGCATTCACAGCGAAACACAAATAGTAATTATCACCAACAGACATAAGTATCTATTTCTAAAGCTCCACAAACATAAAATTTCCTCATCGAATACAAGACATTTAGCAAAGTAACAAGGACAAAGGAAAATAACGTTTTTATTAAGGTTGTGGGCACGTAGAATTTGAAGTAATGATGGATGCTTGGGAAGATAGAGTCCTAGGAACAGTAAGGGTGCTCTTCTTAATTGATGAATCAGTCTGTTCAGAAGCAGCAGCTGGAATTGGTGCATCAGATGCACCTAAATGCCACAGCACAACATAAAAGCAAAGTCAATGTACAGCAAAACCTTCAAAACATTCTCTTAACTTGTCTAGAAGGTAAGAAAACAGTATCATATGCCCACAACTCATCTTTCAAAGCCATAGAAAATCATGGAGTTGGATATCTAATCGTGACTCGTGAGGAAATACCAGACAATGCCAGCTGCCAACTAGTACCACTCTGCAGGGCATCAGGAACAATCCGACATATTTACAGAACCACCATCCACCAGGGGGCCTTGTATTCTATCGTTGTTCGTTATTAGTCTTCTTAAAAGTATATAGGCCAAAATGACAACACCACCACCCCAAAACAAACCAATACCAACCAAAACTAGAGCATAATTCTCATAAAATCCTTCCACTCATGAAAACATTCACATACATAAAGTCAATGACAAACAGAAACACAGACCAACAGTTCAACAAAACAACAAAAATCAAATCACAAAAACAAAACAAAGTAAAAAACATAAAAAAGAACACTAAATCACCTGCAGTTGGAAGAGAGAGAGAAGATGCATGATCAGAAAGGGAAGGGGGACTGGTGGCCTCGGAAGGCAAATCCCATAGGAGCTGCAGAAGGAAGAATTAATGGATATCAACTTCAAGTGACCATTTTGACCGACAATAGGAATAGCAAGGGAATTTCAGGTAATTACCTCGTCATATACAGTAAGTGGTGTTCTTCAATGCCCTGCAAATTGGAACACAAGCATCATGGTTGAATCTCAAACACATGTTTCCTTCTTTCATGCTATGGATGGTGAGCACTGAAGTATAGGAACAACAAAACAATCTTTGTCCCTAGAGCACACGCTGCAGATTCTGAAGTCATGGCTGCAAACACTCTCTAACCACCGTCAAACAAATCAGAATATGGGGTTCTCGAGATATGACAACCTCTGTTCCTACGGATAAAGTCATAATTAACATACATGAGGAAGTCAAGAAAGAGACTCTTTTCTGGAGTGCCTCTTGAAATGTCAGTGTCTGGTAGTAGGTTGCGGACGTATGCCCTACCCATTATTTTATAGGTAACATCATCAAATTCGAAACCAATTTCACGCAACTTCTTCCCCCATATCAAGGTTTTCTCAGGTAGACCCTGCTTGCAGAAGTGAGAGAGCAACATATTTGTTGTAACAACATTAGGAACAAATGCAATCTTAAGCAACTTTGCAGTCAACACCATTGCACGCTCTAACATGTCTTGGCACACCCAATTAATCAAAGTATTGTACGTGACAGTGTTTGGAATGATGCCAACTGATACAAGCTCATCCAACAGCAGAACTGCTTGGTTAATCTTCCGAGTAGAGCAAAACCCATGCATACGAATATTGTAAGTCGTGATATCTGGTTCCCAGCCACTAGCTTTCATATTGTTTAAAAAAAATTCTAAACCAGGTAAGTCCCATTCTTTACAATAACCATTAATTAGAGTGTTGTACGTCACAATATCTGGGATCAACCCAGTTCGGTACATATCTATAAAAGCATCAGTTGCAAAGTTCATTTTTCCCTCTTTACAGAAACCATTTATGATAATATTCTTCGTATGGTTATCAGGTATAAGACCCCTTAGTCTCATATCTTTCTCCAACTTCAGTGCTTCATTAATTCTGCCACATTTACACAACCCATGTATTAAAGAGTTGTACAGAAAATTATTTGGCACGAAATCTCTTCTTGTCATTTCTGTAAAGACACCATATGCCTCCTGAAAGTGCCCTGCATTAGAAAGTCCATTAACGAAGGCAGAGAATGCAACAGCATCAGGTGATATCCCTCTCTCATCCATTTCTTTCCACATGCTTCGAGCCCCCTCTACATCCCCAATTGCAAAATAGCCATCCAAAAGCACTGTAAAAGCCACTTTATTTAAAGGAAAACCTTTGTCTATCATATGATCCATCACATCCCTAGCTTCTTTCATCTGTCCCTTGTTGGACAAACCCATAAGCAAACCACTACAAGTGGAAGATGATGAAGTGTGACCATATTTAACCATTGTTTTGTACATTAGAAAGGCTTTGTCTTCTAGACCTTCTCTCCCATACGCTGTGATAATGGAGTTAAATGCAATAACACTTACAGGTATCCCTTTTTCAAGCATGTCCATTAAAAGTGTTGTTGCCTCATCCAACCGACCTGCCCAGCATAACCAGGCAACTGAAATGTCTGGCAGTGCATAATCTGGAAGCAATTGTGCAAGTGCTACATCCCTCAACAGCCTGTCTCCATCTTCTTCCTTCCCGAATTTGTATAGTCCACAGACTAGACTGTTAAAAGTGATGCAATCAGGGTTTACGCCTTTGCTCCTCATCTCATCAAACAGCTTGGTTGCTTCACCTACCTCCCTAGCTTTAACATACCCATCGATCAATGCATTGTATACAGTGGTATTTGGAGAGACACTAAATCCATGCATACAGTCAAACACTTTCCTCGCTTCTGTAACATTTCCTTCCTTGCACATAGCACTGATTAGAGTGCTAAAGGTAACACAACTAGGACTACAATCCCTCTCCACCATCAGCTCAACCAAATGAAATGCCTGCCAAGTTCTACCCCTGAAACAATAGGCATGGAGCAAAATATTATATGAATAAACATCTGGTTTGCATTGAAATTTGTGCATCGCATGTAGCAAACTCTCTCCAATTTCCAAACATCCTTTCCTACAAAACCAGAGGATCAAACCATTGAAAGTGAAATTAGAAGGGCAAGGTCCGGTGCGAACCATATCTCTGAATAATTTCCATACAATACCATAATCTCCGACTCTAACAAATGATTTTAATAATATATTAACCGCCGATAATTCTGGCATGACACCTACCTCCCGCATCCTACTCAGAACACCCAGTGCCATTGAAATCATCCCCGCATTCAGGTAAGCCCGCATAAGCGAATCCAAAACCAAGGATGCCAACTCATAACCCGCATGATCTTTCCACATCAAATCCAGAAACTCCCAACCTCTGCAAGACCCAACTACGGTAATAACCCAAGACAACACGTCCTGGGATAAAAACCTCAAATTTTCAGCCGCCAACAACTGGGCAACTTGGCAGCAAGCATCCACCGTCCCATCAGAATGACACTGAAAAGCTAGCTTAAAAAATGCAAAAGCGGCCCTTCTATTATGAAACAATTTAAGGATCTCCACGAGCAAAAATGGGCAAAAATCCCTCGAAAATCCCATCAATACACATCCGTTTCCCTTCTTTATCGTTTTCGACAATGCAACAAAGATTCTGCGCCGCTCATTCGGATTGATGACATTCAAGTTCAACGTATTCGACCACGGAATCGGCAAGAATTGCTTCAACAAATCGTGGGTCCGCGTAGAAGAGTAAGTTTGATGAAATTGCAGCAGAGCATCAATTTGGGGATTTAGTGCAGCGGAATGAATTAGGGAATGGGGGGAATCTGAGGAGAGTGTGGTGTGAGGGAAATGAGAAAGAGGATGAGAGGAGGAAGAGAAAGGGAGCCTCACGGTATTGTGTACGCGGCGCAGGTTGCCGGACATTCGGAGGATGACGATTCGCCGCCGGGAAAAGGATTCCTCCAGCCCACAATTGGGGTTTATCAGAGGAACTTTGCAACCCGGTTCATTTAGGCACACCCCACCGCCACCTATATACGTGTGTCTAACACCTATATTTATATTTTTTGGCATCCTAAACGCAACACCTTAATTTACTAAACACAACATCTTTTTAAAAAAAAATTAATTTTGCCCTTGACCTTTTGAAA
>JAOWBR010159113.1:0-12496 GCA_028571145.1 Dionaea muscipula
GAATGTGTAATTGGATGTGTCAGAATAACTCCCCCGTATATATATATATATATATCAACGGTGTATATAAGATTTACAGATTTGCAGCTACTAGATTTGCAGCCATCATATCAGCTTGTAATATATCAGCTATTATTATAGATATCAGCTTTTAATATATATCAGACAAATCAATAGTGATTTGGTATGCACCAGTGCATATACAGCTTCCAACAGCAGCACATGACATGCCTTTAAGAAAAACATAAAGCCACACCTCATCAGCGAAAAGAGTACATTTCATCAGCAAAAGGGGTACATTCGGTGCTTATAAAGCTTTCAACATCAACAAAAAAGAGTACATTTCATCATCAAGTTTAAGCATATGGTTTAACAAGTTTAAACAATCAATCATCAAGTACAAAAAGAGTGCATTCATATGGCTTTTATTCATCAATGATTAGTCCACACCTCGTGCATTAATACGTGTCATAATATCCTTTTGGTGTGCAATGACCCAAGCTTTTCCTTCTTCAGTAGCCACAGTTGTTGGATCAGTCATCATCATCTCCTTCTCAAACTTCCTCTTTTCTTCATCACGTTAGGCTTCAAATTTCTTTTGCTCTTCATCGCGTTTGGCTTCAATCCCCATTTGTTCTCGTCTAAGTGCCACAATATTTTGATTATCAGCAATCTCCTTCTCGACATTTTGCAACTTGCTAAACTCTATAGCAAATAAATTGATAACTTCTGAGTTATTAGTGGTCTTCTTTCGGCGTGCATTCTTTGTTGCCTTTCGCCCAGGTGGTCATGGTAACTCGGTTGTTCCGACACTAAATGTGCTTGACAAATCACTCTGTTCACCACCATCTGTTATATCATAAGTTGCAGTAAGTGGTGTTATAGGAGTATTTGTGTAACACCCGAAACCGGGTGCTACCGGCGATAACCCGTGGGGTAAGCCACGAGTCATTGAAACCAAGGAAAACGCAACAACATACTAAAATAGATCAAACTCGAAAGAGGGTTATCTAAACACCATGCATGGAAACGTAAATACAAGGTCAGATACAAATCCTTTACAAACAAAGTCCCGAAACAGGGAAAACAACATCCAAATCGGATCAAAACTCTAAATCAGAATATCCAAAATCATGCAGTGAAAAGGAAATAAAAGTCCTATGAGGTCACACCGCTCCCCACCGCATCTAGTTACAAATCACTGGTCAAAATCTGCCAAGACAAATAGGGGTAATATTCGTCAACCATCGCTAGTTAGTGAGATGAAATACGGATTGAAAGATAAATGAATAAAATATGGGTCTCGAATGATCACTAAAACCATGCATCTTGAATCCAGTAAATATATAATATAAATCCAAGGACAAAAGGCGATCATGGATGTAACAGTATTACCATAAAAATTATCACACATCTAAGGTACCCCAGTAACGCCAACTTCACATGCATCCCGCGTCCATGCACCATCAAGAGGTAACCGTCCTAATCCCTCCGTCGTGAACGGAAGAACCTGAGGATGTTGTGACACCCGAAGGTGTCCTTGATTTCCACTCAGGGAAGAACTCCAAGGACTTAAAATCCCTCATCCATATCCCATGTCCAAAAATAATATTAAAGGCATACAAGCCACCATGACCCAATGGTCGAAAATGAAACATCAACATCAAAAGATCTCATTATAAATCATACATCCACGGTACAAATCTACCGTATACGAAAAACATGTAAAAACATGTAAAATACATAACCTTCAAATACCGTTGATCCGTACAACATCTCACCTGAGCAACGATGATCACACAATCACTAAGGACGCTCTAACCAAGCACGAGACGCACAACAGGCTCACCACTGGTCCCTGGTACAAAGTTACACACAAAAGTCTCAAAAAAAAACCGACAACCGGTGAAACCACCAAACAACACCCTATGAAAACCTTAAATATCCCAAACAAATCCTTAAAGATCCCTTAAGACGGCCTAGGGTCAATCCCCGACCTTCCCTAAACAAAACCACAAGAATCATGAATCACAAGAAGCAAATCCACCCAAACAACAGGGAAACCGGTGACCGGTTTTCAGTGCTCTACAAAAGTCCGGTCGGCAGGAATAAAAAAATAGAGAGCATGATCAAATACCGGTTGGCCAGAAATGGAATCCGGTCTACCAGAAATCCTGTTTCTGTAGAATACAGAAACTCTCCCAAACATGAAACTCGAACAATAAATCAATCAACCTTAATCTAACTCCACCAACACATCACAAAACATGAAACAAGGCCTACCAAGCCATCTTAGACTATTAACAACATGCCAAACTCGAAACCACAACCATGAAAAATAATCTAAGCTCTCAACCTAGGAAAAGTGATAGAAACCATGAAGTACATGAAAAACCCATCAAACCTCATCTCCAAAATCACAAAAAAGCCTCAAATGACTAAACTAACCATGACAAAGCCTTCACTAACTTCAAACACGTGCAAAACTCAACTTGACATCATCAAAAATCCATCCAAGCTCATGAAATCAAGGAAACCAAAGGAAAACACAAGCATTTACCTTCTAAGGCAACAAATGGAAGATCTCCAAGGCTCTCTAGTGATGTCCAAGTGCTCTCTAGCGATGAAAAACCAAGCTCCAAGCTTACTCTTAAGTGAAAATGGTGGAAATGGCAAGAATCCCCAAGAATCTCCTCCTTCTCCTTCTTCTTCCTTCTCCTCTTCTTCTCTTCTCCTTTCCCTATGTGTTTCCTACGTGAAAGATGGCCAAGGAGGGCTGAAATCTACCCATAAAACCCTCCAACACCTCACTAATCCTCATCACACTCAAACCCTATCACTATTAAAATAAAACCATAAAAGTCAACAATGTCAACTACTAATCTAACTTAATTAACGTTAAACACTTCGTCACACGTGCTAACTAATCCGCAATGCCTCAAAATCATCACCAAAAATCCCGAAATCAAAAGGCTGTCACAATGAATCCAAATTCGAAACCGTAAAAACCATCCCTTCACAAACCAACTAATCTGAAAAAATCGGTGGAGTTTGCATACGTCAATATGGAACTTGGCGTTCAAGTCTCATCATCCCGGTCGTGTCGGTATTAAAATATCGATTGTATGGAATACGATGCAAAAAGTAGCCGATTGGCCATATAAAACCCAAGAATACTATTCACGTAAAACACTATTCACCGAAAAATGAGAAATTTCTAAAATGATATATCAATCATAAATAAGCATTGTTATATATGGATTCCCCCCTGTCACACGTGGACAAAGGGTCCAAGATTCGACCACAAATCCTCTCCACTCAGCTCGCCTCTCTCCACCCGGCTCGGCCTGACCCAAGACCGGTCGACCTCTTGCCTATATATAGGTCATCACCCTTCATTTTTAGAAAGACTCTCTCTCTTGGCCGATGCCTCCCTCGGACCGAGCCGAGTAGTGCTCCATGGTCGGGTAGTGTATGCCTCCCCCCTTTTACCTATAAATAGCTCCATCCCCCCCCCCCCTTCATTTGCAGGATGATCCCTCTCCTCCTCTGCTCGAACCAAGCCGAGTAGACTCTCCCGAGCCAAGCCCGACATCCGAGATCGGGCTATTGCCCGACTCGGCCTCGTTCAGCCTGGCCTCGCTCTACTCAGCCGCGCCTCCCTCGACCATAGTGCCCATTCAACGATACTCGCCCATCTTCTTACTCTAACTGCATTGCATGACTCTTTTCTGGTTCTCCCCGTACTAGGGTGCCACCGGCCATTTCAGGCACTTGCTGACTTAAGTATCGGAGCGGTCTCCCCGGGGTACCCTCTAACGTGGTTTGCTCGTCCATCTCAGGTCGTCGACAACGAGAGCACGATGCACGTGGACAAATCGGAATCACCTTCAGATTAGTTCCTCTTCACCCCCAAGTCAACCGGAGCCGCTCTCACCCGATTGGCATCGGGACTTGGATGTCTACCTTTGGAGGGTTTTAGGTCTTAACCGGACCCAGGATCTTCCATACATAACATTTAGCACTATCTGTGGGAAACGTGATAAAAAGTTACCGACCGACCATGGTGATTCTGATGCGCCCAAAGATGGTTCGTGACCCTCGTCGCGACTGACCTTCCACTCCCGTCGATCACACTGATGACGACGTTGGAGATTCCTCTCGCCTCCGGGCCGTGACAGGAGACGATCCCCCCTCATGGGAGGAATTCGACAACCTGATGCGATCAGTGAGATCCACAAAAGATTGTCGCCAGACACTTTCTCGGAGTACCCAATCAGAGCGACTCCGATCAGGATGCAGCCGCCTTTTGAGGCTCTGCCAAGACCGGATTGGTGGTGCATCCACCATAAGCACTTTGGCCCTCACACAGATGATTTCCAAGTGCTTTAGAGTTGGCGGGCAACCATGCAACCTTCTCCTCTTCACTCGAAGATTCATCACACCGACAGTAGATGGTGTGATTCTCACAAGATTTGTCGCCACGACACAGATGAGTGCCGGATAGCGCACAGAAGAGTCCATTAGGAAGGAACGTTCCAGACAGCACGAATGTCCTCCTAAGGATGGATACAGACCCTCTTCTTCGGCTCGGAAGTTCGATCCCTGAGCCTAAGAGACAAAGAACCTCAACCACTTAGGTTGAGCAGCTTCACTGGCTTCAGTAATACAATATTGCTCGTACCTGCACTCATTCGATGCATTGTCGATATCTCACCTTTAAGGGAGTATTGAGCACGAAATGCAGTCAAATGAGCACAGTAGGCTGGTAGAACTGCAAAGCGATCAACATATGCCCATCTCCAGCATGGGAAACCCAGCACCCAGTTTTGTCGGAAGATGCATGAGACCACTCCCACGGCTCATACGGGAGATGGGAAGGAGATTCGGTCATACACCGCCACAGAGCACTTGACACATTAATAGATGGCGGTGACGAACTAATCTTCGTCGAGGCCTTTCATTCAGGAGATTCATGATGCTCCATCCCCGACAAGTCTCAGACTGCCACATTTAGAGCAGTATGATGGCTCCGACGATTGGGAGGATCACGTGAATGGCTTCGAGATCAAGATGCAACTGTTCAACATGGATGATGCCATCATGTGCTGCGCCTTTCGAGCCACATTCATAGGAGTTGCCCGATAGTGGTACGCATCCTTGGCTCCGCTATTAATCTCGTGATTCTCCCCATGGAGGGAAGATTTCGTGGGACAGTTCGCTAGCTCTTGTGCATTTTTTCGGGACCGCTGCCAGCTTGTTCGACATCGAACAACGGCCCGACATGCCCTTGAGAGATTGTATGGCTAGATTCAATAGGACACACATTTAGATCCCCGGACTCAGTGGTGAGTTGGCCATGGCCGTCATCCTGATGGGATTACGTCCTAGAATCTTCCTTGACAATTTCACTCTCAGGCAGCCACACTATTGTGGAGAGCTGCTTCAGAGAGCGAGCAACTTCATGGCTACTGGAGGACCAGAGCAAAGCCTAGAATTCTGACCTGACAACCGCCGAGAGCCCACAGGATTAATCATCCGTGGGAGGAGCTCACTCCGCAGACACCACCATCGGAGCATATATTCATGGGTTTCGTCGACCTTAGGGAGGTTACCAAGGAGCAACGCCTCCGGGAGCTTGCCTAAGAGTCACGCCCTTCAGGGACCCGACGATCAGACAGCAGAAGATGGTGTCTCCTTTATAAGGAATGCGATCATGGAACAGATGACCGATGTTGAGTCATCTCGCTCACATGAGTGTCCTCCTTGAGACACCAACCGACCTTGCACCTCAACCAGGGAGATTGGCAAAAAGCCCTCATCCTCTGCCAAGGACCGCAGAAGGAGCCTTGGCCCTGCCTCTAAATACGGAAGGATTTTAACTTTGGGGACCGGGTCATTAATTGACACAGATCCCCGTTCACCTGACGGATAGACACCGAAGGCCACATCTCAGGATCCCAGAGCACCGGGTCAGCCATCACGCTTCGAAAAGTGTTGGCATCATGACTCGCGTCTTGACTCGATTATACGACACAACCATTAAGAAGATGAAGGGTCCCAAGGAGTACAAGGTCGATCAATCCGCTTTTGATAGCGTCGATACCATGGCCCGTGCCCAGATTTAACCATCTGACACACTCGTCAAACAAACGAATGGCGCCTTCACCCAAGGAGTTAGGTCCACAACCTCTCATCCCTTCTCTTCTATCCCATCTTTTGACCGATGACAACTTCGCATGAGAGAGATGACGAAGTGAGGATTTTCCTCTGCGGGATAAAGTAAACCGGATCTGTTCTTTTACACCACCCCAATATGCCTCGCTGTAACAAGATAACTTTGTACTAAGCGAGGTTGGTTCTCCTCCTTTGGAAATACGGATCCGTCCCGCAGCGAGTGTGACATTCCACACCGATCTCACTGGTCCAACTGGGCAATTACTATAGTTCCACGCCAGGCTTCCCTACGCCAATGAGTCGGGTCCATTCTGCGGAGAAAAATCCTACCTCCGCCTGATCTTTGATAAGAATGCGACTTACACTCGCTTTTCATATATTTGCCAGCTTTTGCCAGCTTGCTTTGCTTGGATTTGTCTATTCCATAAGCGCAGGATGTAGGAAATTCCAGATCTCCCATTGCATTCAACGGTCGAGCAACAAACATATTGGCCTTTTATGTCAGCGCCGGGCTGTCCCGAGGAGTTTGGAGGTGACGCGGGTCTATCCCGAGCGACACATGTTTCATGAGGTTCCGAACGGCATGACGCGGGTTCATCCCGAGCGGCATGACGTGGATCTATTCTCATTATTCTGATCGGCTTGACGTGGGTTGATCCGAAGCGGCATGACGCGGATCTGTTCTCATCCTTCCCGAGCGACATGATGTTGAATCTGTCTAGAGTAGCATATGTTTGTGAGGATATCGCCCTAATTCAACAATAACGTCGAACGGAGAATCAGAGACCAACAATTGGCCTCTGAGACATATTCGAAGTCTCGAAGGTGATGCGAGTATATCTCGATCAACACACGAAATTTGTAGCAGCTTTAGGTATAACCTAAGCAGTGCACGTTACGAGCAGAACCCGTCCGGATCTACCTTGGTCATCCCAAGAAGACTACGTATATACGAGTTTGTCTCACATGATCCGATGAGACCCAGCTGACGAAGACATATTTTTTAGCAACACGACGCAGGCTTATCCCTATAAATATTAGGGAAGGCTTGACGTCTGGAAGACCATTGGCGGTGACGTTCCGGCCATTGAGCCATCCCTTGGAAGTTTGAAGATGACGTTCTGGCCGTTAAGCCATCACTTTGAAGTTTGAAGATTTAAATCGGCCATCTAGCCGTGTCATGAAGTTCGAAGATGACAAACGGCCCTCGAGCCGTAGTCATGAAGTTTGAAGATTCAAACCGACCCTCGAGCTATGTCATGAAGTTTGAAGATGACAAACGACCCTCGAGCCGTAGTCATGAAGTTTAATGATTCAAACCGGCCCTCGAGCCATATCATGAAGTTCGAAGATAACAAACGACCCTCGAGCCGTACTCTTGAAGTTTGAATTTTCAAACCGGCCCTCGAGCCGTGTCATGAAGTTCGAAGATGACAAACGGAACTCGAGTCGTACTCATGAAGTTTGAAGATTCAAACCGGCCCTCGAGCCATGTCATGAAGTTTGAAGATGTCAAACGGCCCTCGAGCTGCAGTCATGAAGTTTAAAGATTCAAAACGGCCCTAGAGCCGTGTCATGAAGTTTGAAGATGACAAACGGCCCTCGAGCAGTAGTCATGAAGTTTGGAAATTCAAACCGACCCTCGAGCGGTGTCATGAAGTTCAAAGATGACAAACGTCCCTTGAGCCGTAGTCATGAAGTTTGGAGATTTAAACCGGCCCTCGAGCCGTGTCATGAAGTTCGAAGATGACAAACGGCCCCCAAGTCATAGTCATGAAGTTTGAAGATTCAAACTGGCCCTCGAGACGTGTCATGAAGTTCGAAGATGACAAACGGCCCTCGACCCGTAGTCATGAAGTTTAAAGATTCAAACCGGCCCATGAGCCGTGTCATGAAGTTCGAAGATGACAAACGACCCTCGAGCCATAGTCAAGAAGTTTGAAGAATCAAATCGGCCCTCGAGCCGTGTCATGAAGTTTGAAGATGACAAACGGCCCTCGAGCCGTAGTCATGAAGTTTGGAGATTCAAACGGGCCCTCGAGCCGTGTCATGAAGTTCGAAGATGACAAACGGCCCTCGAACCGTAGTCTTGAAGTTTGAAGATTCAAACCGGCCCTCGAGCCGTGTCATGAAGTTCGAAGATGACAAACGGCCCTTGAGCCGTAGTTATGAAGTTTGAAGATTCAAACTTGCCCTCGAGCAGTGTCATGAAGTTTAAAGATGACAAACGACCCTCGAGTCGTAGTCATGATGTTTGGAGATTTATATCGGCTCTCGAGCCATGTCATGAAGTTCGAAGAAGACAAACGGCCCTCGAGCCGTAGTCATGAAATTTAAAGATTCAAACCGACCCTCGAGTCATGTCATGAAGTTCAAAGATGACAAATGGCTCTCGTGTTGTAGTCATGAAGTTTGGAGATTCAAACCGGCCCTCAAGCCGTGTCATGAAGTTCGAAGATGACAAACGGCCATCGAGCCATAGTCATGAATTTTGGAGACTCAAACCGGCCCTCGAGCCGTGTCATGAAGTTCAAAGATGACAAATTTCCCTTGAGCCGTAGTCATGAAATTTGAAGATTCAAACCGGCCCTCGATCCATGTCATGAAGTTCATAATGACAAACGGCCCTCGAGCCGTAGTCATGAAATTTGAAGATTCAAATCGGCCCTCGAGCCATGTCATGAAGTTCGAAGATGACAAACGGCCCTCGAGCCATAGTCATGAAGTTTGAAGATTCAAACCGGACCTTGAGCTGTATCATGAAGTTCGAAGATGCTAAACCGCCCTCGAGAGGTAGTCATGAAGTTTGAAGATTCAAACCGACCCTCGGTTCATGTCATGAAGTTCGAAGATGACAAACAACCCTCGAGTTATAGTCATGAAGTTTGGAGATTCAAACCAGCCCTCGAGTCGTGTCATGAAGTTCGAAGATGACAAACGGCCCTCGAGCCCTAGTCATGAAGTTTGGAGATTCAAACCGGCCCTCGAGCCGTGTCATGAAGTTCGAAGATGGAAAACGGCCCTCGAGCCGTAGTCATGAAGTTTGGAGATTCGAACCGGCCCTCAAGCCGTGTCATGAAGTTCGAAGATGACAAACGGCCCTCGAGCCGTAGTTGTGAAGTTTGAAGATTCAAACGGGCCCTCGAGCCGTAGTCATGAAGTTTGAAGATTCAAACTGGCCCTTGAGTCGTGTCATGAAGTTTGGAGATTCACAGCGGCCCTCGAGCCGTCATTTCCGACTCTTCAGCCATGACTTCCGGCTTCTTAGCCAATGTTTCGGGTCTTTCATTGCCAAGTGCTCCCTGCTATTGATCAGCCGACGTTATAAGTGTTGGCTTTCATGAATAACTTCATACTTGGATTGATAATATCCAATTTCTGCAAGCCCGCAGCACACAAGGATTTCCGCCCAGTATCAATTTCTCGGCGCATGCCCACTCAGGATGAATTCCTTGGCAAGCGCTTCTGAGCTTGGCCTTTTCTGTCCATTTGTCTCATGGATCACACTGGCTAAATCTTGTCCTCTCATTGCATAGGCCAACACAGGGCCTCTTCACTTAGGCCGTCGACACAGATCGACACCCGTGACCCCTTTCTTTTTAGACCGGCACCGGTATCCCAGCTTAGGCTAACCGGCTGCCAGAAGACCGCTCACCCATTGCTCATGACAGTCTGCTCAGGCAGATTGGCTCGGACCTTTGCCCACTCGGTTGGATCAGACTAGACTTGATTTTTAACTTCACAGTCCGAACTACATTCGCACTCCGAAGTTGGGGGACTGATGTTATATTTGGATCCCCCCCTGTGACACGTGGACAAAGGGTCCGAAATTCGAGCACAGATCCTCTCCACTCGGCTTTCCTTTCTCCACCCGGCTCGACCCGACCTGAGACCGGTCAACCTCTTATCTATATATAGGCCATTGCCCTTCATTTTTAGGACTCTCTCTCTTGGCCCATGCCTCCCTTAGACCGAGCCGAGTAGTGCTCCATGACCGGTTAGTGCATGCCTCCCCCCTTTTGCCTATAAATAGGCCTCATCCTCCCCTTCATTTGTAAGATGATCCCTCTCCTCCTCTACTCGGACCAAGTCGAGTAGACTCTCTTGAGCTGAGCCCGACATCCGATATTGGGCCATTGCCAGACTCGGCTTCGCTCGGCCTGGCCTCGCTCCACTCGGTCGTGCCTCCCTCGACCATAGCACCCATTCGACGATACTTGCCCATCTGCTTACTCTGACTTCATTGCATGACTTTTTTCTAGTTCTCCCCATACTAGGGTGCCACCGGCCATTTCGGGCACTTGCTGACTTAAACATCAGAGCGGTCTCCCCGGAGTCACACCCCGGGGTAGCCTCTGACGTGGTTTGCTCGTCCATCTCAGGTCGTCGACAACGGGAGCACGACGCACGTGGACAAATCGAAATCACCTTCAGATTAGCTCCTTTTCTCCCCCGAGTCAACCGAAGCCGCTCTTGCTCGATTGACATCGGGACTTGGATGTCTACCTTTGGAGTGTTCTAGGCCTTAACCGGACCAGGGATCTTCCAAACGTAACAAGCATAAATCAATATAAAAATGCATATACGACACGAGGTATAACAATTTGTATTCGGTGTGTGGAGAAAATAGGTTCTGTCAAATCTTGAATATGACTTCCAACACATGCTTGTCACGATTCTTTTGAATCAATTTCTGCTTTCTTTGTGCTACCAGTCGGGTATGTTTGAACCATTTTGTCGTATCCTTTAGAATCAGCCAACACCCATACCACTTGAATTCATGGCCTTGGCCCTTGTGAGTCGAAGTACATTTGTTTTGCAGCTCCAATCTACGATTATAGCAAACCATAAATTAGACAGATGATACTGAAGACAATGTAAATTGCATATCATGAAAATATTAATGCTGAAGACATAGAGCCCACTTTTACCAATATAAAAAACACTAAGCTCGATAAACAAGACAGAAAAAAGTTTGAATCACACCAAGAAACTTACATTATCTTCATAATTAAAGCCACTGGTGGGAGCCCTTTCGATCAATCACATGAAACCAGAAAACTTGTTGATATGCAATTGAATATGTGACCAACGGTTGTGAAGTGTCGTGTTAATTATAACCGATTCACGACCTAACAACTGAGTAAATTACTCCCGAGTTCGTTCCCACATGCTCGATGTCGATTGGTATGCACCAACAACTGAATCTTCAGTTGTTAAAAGCCAAGATTTGCACAAAATTTCTTCTTCCTCTGTGCTCCAGTTGGGATTCTTTTCGCCGCTTTTTTTTCTTCTTTAGTGTTGGACGAGAAGATTGTGAATCAAATTGGCTGTGAGATTGAGATGGTTGGGACAACTCAGGTGGTTGTGATTGTGTATGTGGCGTGATCAATAGGCGGAAATGATTGAAGAAAGAGTTCTACGGATCTAGGATAAACCGAGAGAGAATTTGAGTTTAAAAACCCATGACTTATGCGAGATGCTCCCATGTACCACAAATATCACACCCCACCTCGGGTGAACTGGCGTACGAACCGTGGGCCCCTATCACGACCCGCACAAGCCTAAAAACTCAAACGGTCCAAACAAAAACTAAATTCTATCATGCATCAAGGAGTCTTAAACTGAACCAAAATCAAAGATAATAGTCTACCATCAAGATCAGAGTGAAAACAAAACAAAAACCCAAAAGGTCTAACTGACCATCCAAAATCAAATGGTAGAACTGAATCTCTAAAACATCAAACATGCGGAACGAAATCAACATCTTAACAGACTCTACTAAATGAAATAACAAATCAAATATCAGATTAACCCTAAGAGGTCGCGAGTTCGTTTCCCCGCCGTATTCTCTTAGCTCAAAATCACTAACCTGCAAAACCGTTCATTTGAGTGTGTACACTGGATTAGAATAGAATACTAGATCATGCTAATAAAACAAACAATGCAGGGTTCCATGAGGATGTGGGAGTGATCCAAGTCTAACGTAAGATATCAGCCCTAACACCTTAACCCGCGGCGCAGAGGTGATGAGAAATCTGGAAGCGGAAACAATTTCTCAACCTGACTGAATCAATGAATCGAGCACAATCACAAAGCAACACTCAAATAAGAACAAAGGAGAAAATCAAATTCTCACTTCTGGAGGGAAGAAGAACACTTAGGAATTTTCCAACTGGATTTCCAATACAACAGTATACACCAGTATTTTCCTTAAGTCTTAATTCCCGAATTTGGGAATCCACTATATATAGAGAAATACAACCAATGAGAACAATACACGTGTCCCCTAGGTTGTAACAAACTCTAACAAACTCTG
>JAOWBR010159124.1:0-12496 GCA_028571145.1 Dionaea muscipula
CTTCATGGGTTCCGACGACCTCAGGGAGTTTACCCAGGAGCAGCGCCTCTGGGAGCAGCGCCCCTCAGGATCCCGACTGAGCCATCGTAGAAGGAAGTGGTGTGTGCTTCACGAAGAGTGTGGCCACAGCTCAGAAGACTGTAGAGACCTGAAAGTCCAGCCAGACCAGTAGACCCGGACTGATTAAAGGATGCTCTCACTGATTCTGCCGCGCACAAAGGCATCCACCGCCTCCATGCCTCTGTCATGCAGGACTCACTGATGAGTTCCTATCTTTGTATCTGCTTTCCTTCTCTTTTTTTTCTTCTTATACGTACTCGCTTACATTTTTAATAAAATCCGAGACTTATTTGAGCGTCAGAGGGGCCCCCCGAGGTTAAAAACCTTGGGTCCCTGCTGACAAGTTTGCTGCATAGCACAGGTCTCAGGACGTAGGTGACTATTTCATCTGCTCACAATGGCGTCGATGTTGCATGTCCAACCCATGCCTCGGTCTGATTATCGAGGTCCATACTTTCGCCGCCTAAGGCGCTCGGTGATATTCACTCACCCCTCCTTACTCTTTTACTCTCTGACTTTCTCCCACAAAAGATAATAACTTGTGGAACAAGACTTTTCCCTTGCGAAGTAAAGCACACCGGACCTGTTCTTCACCTGTTGGCCCTAGGGGAGGGACGGATCTGTCCCGTAATTGAGAAATAAAGTCGACTCTCGTCCGCATCTTTATTTCAGTGGACTGGATGGGGGACTCGGAGCCTTCAGGCCGAGGAACTCCGCCACTGAGTCGGGCCCGATTCGTAGGGAAAAACCTCGTCTCTATTGACTCTTGCCTAAAGTCTCATCCACCTAGTAGACCTGCAGTGAGTATTAAAGTCGGCTCTCATCCGCATCTCTATCTCAGTGGTCTGGATGGGGGACTCGGAGCCTTCGAGCCGAGGAACTCCGTCACTGAGTCGGGTCCACTTAGGTCCTATTTATGATATCAATCGTCTAACTGTCCTGCAACTGAGAAGTCACGTCGGCTCCTGTCCGCATCTCAATCCCAGTGGTCTGGATGGGGGACTCGGAGCCTTCGGGCCGGGGAACTCGGTCACTGGGTCGGGTACAATCCTAATGATTTCGACGCCAAGTGCAGGTCCTAAAATCACGCAAGGTCAAACACATCCGTCATGGACTACATAAGTTTCATGACCCAAACCCTGACATAATCATAGGACGTCAACAAAACATAAAGGACACCTTGACAATTCAACGTTGGACCATGACCTTTTCATCCTTGTCTAAGCCGGGTTTACCCTGCCTTAGATGACTTTTCATCCCTGTGCAAGCCGGGTCTACCCCGCCTCAGATGACTTTCCCCGTGTAAGCTGGGTTTAACCCGCCTCGGATGACTTTGCCCGTGGCCGGGGGACGCCCCCCACGGAGGAGTTCCGAAGTATTCCGGGTTAGCCCGAGGAGTTTCGAAGGATTGGAGGACACAACCGGCCACAAAGCCGTATTTACCGGGTCTGTCCCGAGGAGTTGCGAAGGTTTGAAGTTCAATCGGCCACAGAGTCGTAGGTCCGGGCCTGTCCCGAGGAATTCTGAAGATCCTGGGAGATTGCACCCTTAACCATGTGAAACCGGTAACTCCCGTATGACTGTGTAGGAATCAAAACCGCTCACGCCGTCAACCGGCCGACCATCAACATCTAAAAGGTCCGCCAGGGAGGTATCCCTCCCCTTAAACGGTAGCCGGGTTCACATCTTAAAATTACCCTGTATGATTCATTATTTCATAATGACTATCTGTTATCGCGTTATACTCTTAACTCTTAAGTTGAGATTTCCTGCAACAGATAAGGAACACGACACTACAAATGAAGCAAAGCTAAAACTTTCATTCAAGTAAAAAGGAGGTTACATAAAAAACCAGGACACAACAAGTGCCTGAATCCCCTATGCACTATACAATAAAAACATATCAGAAGAAAGAAAGAAGCTGAAACTAAATGCCGTCCTTGGGATCACCATCAACTGGATCTGTAGGCTCGTCAGTTATGGGGATATTCACCCGCGGCTCCTTCTCCAAACCCGTGTCCTGCAGGGCCTCCCTCAAAGAGCAAGGGCAGTGACATCAGCAGCAGTGTCAGGGGCATCCAACATACGCTCGATCTCGGAGGGGTCGATTTCAGCCTCGGTTACTTCCTGTTCAACAAAGTTAATATTCCCCTCGTCATCGATCTCAATACCTTCGAACTTAGGGACCCCGCCCCAAAGGTCGTTCTTGCTCAGGTCGGGCAGGAGATGGGACCCCAAGTGTCGAAGCGCAGCCTGGTACCCTTGCATCTGCGCTCCACTACATGACACCTCCAGCCACTCCATTCCATCCGCAGATGCGTGCCACTCATCGACCCACCCAACAAAATGGGCATCCTTAATGTCCTGAAGATTGACGGGGGCTGCCCGGTGTCTCTCTTCCTCCAGCTCCTTCTGCACCCGCTCCAACTCCCGTCGTAGCCATTCGTTCTCTTGGCGGGAATCCTCAGTCTCCCTCTGATACTTGTCGTGATCAATCCTCATGAGATTGACATCGCGCTGCGCCACTACCAAGTCTTATTTTGCCCTGGCCTCCTTCTCCTCCGCTATAAACAAGCCCTGTTGAGACATCTCGTGCAGACTCTTGTACTTCTCCATGTCCTTCTGAAGACCTTCTTGAATAATCATAAAGTTTTTGATTTCCTGGTTCTTATCACACACTCGGTCTTGGGCTTTGTTCCGCACCCTCAGAGACGCCTCCGTTGCCACCATCAGTCGGGCCAGTGTTGCTCTCATGTCCCGATCGATCCAATCCTTCTCGTACAGCCCATGCTCATTGAGATAGAAGTTGATGTCGCCCTGGGTTGCCGAGGACACCGCCTGGAATGCCACCAGAGCGTTATCCTCACAGGTTATGATGGACCGATTAGGATACGGAAGATTCTGAATCGTTAGCGCTGGTTTCGTGACTGTGTAATCCGGCCGTACAAACTTCACGGCAAGATAGGACGGCGTGTAGTTCCCGGAGAGGCGCTTCTTTGGAGGCTTGTTCCCTAGGGTGGAAAAAGGCCCCATGGCCTGAAGAAGAGTTTCGATCACTCCAGGAGTGCTGCGGGTGGCGTGCCCCTTCATTTGATCAGGAGTTTGTGTGCTGGCAGCCACCTCATACGGAGGAGAGTCGTTGCTACCACGAGGACGTTTAGAGGCGCTTGGCAGTGGATCCAACTCCCCCTCTTCTCGTGCTGACTTCTGTCCCGGAATCGAAATCCGTATTTTAGGGGGCGCCATCACCTTTGGTTTTCCCTTCTTGGATGCCATATCTGCAAAATTCAAGAAGTGTTAGAAAACTTTAAAAAGGAGAAACACAGAGACATGAGAGAGATAGAAGAGACAGGAAAATAAAAACATAAAGTAGTAACTAGAAGCCTCGGCCTCAACAAAGGCATCGTCACCAGTTCCCTCTTGGGAAGGCAGGGATGGATCATCGAACCCCTCAATGTCAACGTCATAATCGATGTCGACATCGATATCAACATCCTCATGGGTCTCCCCATGTACCTCAGTCTGGTGAGCAGAAAACACCCCTGAATCGGAGTCAGCGGAAAGGTGAAGAGATAAAGGAATAGGACGGTAGGGCGAGGAAGCTTCCGGGCGAGGAGAAATAATGTCAAAAATAGAGTCAGAGGTGCCGGAAGTGCTAAAAGACTAGGAGTTGGAGGACTGAGAATTGGAGGATTGGCGGTCAGAAGGTTGGTCTGAAGAATTATGCTCGGAAGATGATGAGGAAACAACAAATGGTGGAACCGGGGTAATCACTCCGGCCTCAGCTAAGGCCTCGGGGACTATCAGATCCTTCACTTTAAAGTTGTCCCCACTGGCAACCCACTCACTAATCTTGGCTCCCAGCTCAACCTCAGCATCATAGTGATGAATGGTGATGTTGGAGGCAGGAACCCTCCAATTAATGGATGTATGCACTGGAGTTTCTGTAGTTCAACTTATTAGATGTGTTCAATGCCAGGTATAGGTGATGTGGGTAGACAGGTTTCGATGGAAGCAGGCGGCATGGAGGAGATTAGGTAGTCAGTTTTTGGTGGTTGTGGGGGAGCGGGTGTCCAGGGGCTATCGATGGGGTTTCAATCATATGCATCTGTTGGTGCCTCGAACAGGCGGTCCGATGTCAAGCTACATTTTGTTCCACCTTGTTTTGTGGAAGGTAGGGTGTGTGTAGACATGGATGAGGCCAATAGTGATGAGGACGAGTACGCTTTGTGCCTGGTTCCTCCAGTCACTGTTAAATGGCAGTTCTTGGAGTCGTCTAGCCGTTTGGCGGTGCCATGACGCCACGTCTAGACACTTGGCGGTGCCACGGCACCGCACCTAGGCACTTGGCGGTGCCACGGCGCCACGTCTAACCCCTAATTGTTCTTTATTAGCATTTCTTCGCTCCTTGGCGAATTGTGATAGAATATGACGGATATTGGCTGTATAACGCAAATCACGACGGTTTGGCGCTCCATGGCATTGAAAGATGACGGCCCAAAATTTTAAAAAATAATTCGGCCCAATGAAGACTTGAGAAAAAAATCTAAAGGTAGTAAGCCCAACCCTAAGGGTGTGTTTGATTTGGGGATATGAAAATGGGGGATAATTAGTAATGGAGGACATAAAGAGAGATAAGAAATAATGAGATAGTGAGTTAGATAAGTTATGTAATGTGTTGATTTTATAAACTTATTTGTATTGTAGATAAAATTCGTCGATAAAATTCATCGAAAAAAAAATTTGTCGGAAAAAGTTCGTCGTTAAAATGTTCGCCGGAAAAAAAAGTTCGCCGAAAAAAGTTCGTCGGGAAAAAGTTCGTTAGAAAATGTTCGCCGAAAAAAAGTCCGCTAGAAAAAGTTCACCGACAAAAGTTAGCCGGGAAAAATTCGTCGGAAAAGTTTATCCGAAAAAGTTCATTTGGGAAAAAAACGTCGGAAAAAAAGTTTACCGAAAAAAGTTCGTCGAAAAATGTGAAAAACCTTCGTCGGAAAAAATTCGTCGTAAAAAGTTCGTCGGAAAAAGTTCGTCGAAAAACATTTGTCGGAAAAAAGTTTGTCGGAAAAAGTTTGCTGAAAAACATTCGTCGAGAAAAATTCGTCGGAAAAAGTTTATCAGAAAAAGTTAGTTGGGAAAAGTTCGTCGGGAAAAGTTCGTCGAAAAACGTTCGTCAGAAAAAAAATTCGCCGTAAAAAAATATTCGCCGAAAAAAATTCATCAGAAAAAATTCGTCGCAAAAAAGTTCGCGGATTCGCCGAAAAAAATGTTCGTTGAAAAAAAGGTTTGCCGGAAAAAATGCGCCGGAAAAAATTCGTCAGAAAAGTTCACCAGAAAAAACTCTTTATCCGCCATATGCGGGATATACAATACCATAAGGGGGTGGTATTATATATCCCACATTTTTACAGGAAATGGATAGGTGGGAAATCTCTTCCCGCGTGAACAGTAAAAACAAACTATCAATTTTCCGGAAAAGCACTGTGTATGTGGGATAGCTAATCATTATCCCACATACACAGTGAAATCAAACACAGCCTAAATGAAAAGGCCAACCCTAAACCCGACTACCTAAATGAAAAAAAAAACCCAATAAATGAGGAGTCTAAGTGTAAAAAAAAAATTAATAACCAAACCGCCAAGATGCTTGGCGCCGCCTAGACGGTCTTAGCGCTTGGCAACTTCTCGGTGCCACACCACCGCCAAACGCCATTTAGAACACTGCCTCCAGTCGACGTTGTCTTTTGGGTTAGTTAGAGCTAGGGTGATGAATTTGTGGAGATCCGATGGGTTGTTGGATGTGAGGTCCATGGACAATCATTTTTTCATCTTTCGACTATCGAGTGTCGAGGATAGGGGCGGAGTATTGGGGCGAGGCCCTTGGTTAGCGGGGGATAAGCCCCTTTTGTTTCGAACGGATGATGCCTCTTGCTAAAGAGGCATTATCTAAAATCCCGATATGAGCCAGTTTATATAATATTTCGTCTAAGTATTAGACTCTGAACTGATTGAGTAGGATAGCGAGTGCAGTGAGCACCCTCTTCACATTGACACATTTATGGCTTCTAGGTCTAGACTTTCTTTTGCAAGAGTGTGCATCAAGGTGGATGAAAGTTCACCCTATCGTCGAAGGATTAGTCTGAAACACGGGGCTAGTGTCAGCATGGTGCAGGTGAAGTTTGATTGTTCCCATATCGGTGTGAAAGGTGTGAAGTGTTCGAACATGTGACCTCTAATAGTTCTTCTCAGCGGGTGGTTGATCCACCTCCACAAGTGGTTTTTTTGTCCCCGCTAACGGTAGCTACACGTCACTCGGTGGTTCTTACACCTAGGGTGGTCGACCTAATGGCCCTGAGGTTGGGGGGAGTGAGTGGAGTGTCGTGGGAAGGAGGAAGGAGAGGACATTGTCCAAGTCTGAGTTGGACCAGGAGATGTGTCGGACGGCATTACGGAACCTGGATGATCTTCTGGATAAGTCAGGGACTCTTTCTATTATGATACGAGGATGCGGGGGGCTTCGACGCATGATGAGACACGGTTAGGTGGTTTGCAGGATAGGTCGTCTCGTGGTTGTGGCGCACATAGGGGAAGAGGCGGGTCTTGAGGACGGCGCCGGATTTATGGTTTAGAGAGGCTTGCTGGATGTGTTTGATGGGTGGTTTCTGACACGATTCCGATCGGCTCACGAGTAGATGAGGATGAACTGGTTCGAGTTCCAAACGGTCCGGTTATGAGAGCTCATGCCCAAGCATTTCAGGATGCATTAATGGGGCTCGTTCAACGTGTTTTGGCCCAAGCATATATTGGGAGCTCAAGCGGCGGAGTCGACAAATCAAACCAGAGTGTTTTATACATTCGCGGATTTGGAGCCCAGGCGGACCAGGCGCCCGACCCCCTTCGACAGGCACCCGACCCGGCTCCATTTTCAGCCTGAGTTTTTGTTTCGACCGGGCGCCCAACCACCAGCTAACAGGCGTCCGACAGCCTCAATTCGGGTGCCCGACAGGCTAAATCCAGACACCCGTCGCGGAGCCTGTTCCTTCGACTTTTGGCCCTAACCCACCAGGCGCCTGTCGCGACCGTTGACAAGCTGATTCGTGATGATTTTTATTTTAATTTTTATGGGATTCATTCCATATTTGACCCTTGACTAATTAAACTTCTTTTAGGGTTGTAAAACACAATAATCTTTCATCTTGAATGCAATTGAGAAGATTTCTCCCCTTTTAGTTTCCTACGAAACCGCCGATCGGATCAAATGCGACTTTGATACGATTTTGACTTATCAATCGAATTGACATCTTCGATTGCGGCGTCTTCACTTTCAAAGTTCTCTTCTTCAATCCGTCGTCGGGTCAAGGTATTTCACCAAGGTTCGTGTCAATTGAAGTCATTGGGTCTCAAATCACCATCCAAGCGGTTTGAAGAGATCCCGGGTATCCAAACTCAACCGGGTTCGTTGGTTCAATCTGTCGGGTTCGCGACAGTTGGTATCAGAGCTTAGTTCAAATCACGCTTGTCTATCCTTTCTTCTCTCGTTAAAGTTTCAATCTTTTTGTGTCGTTCATCTTTGTTTGTCGTGTCTTGCATCATTAGTGTGACGCCCCGTCACATTATTTAATAATAAGTAATAATTATCGAGGATAATTAAGATTAATCAAATATTAAATGAGATTGTTACGGGTGATTAATTAATTAACTAGAAAAGTTGATTTAATTATAATTAATTTTAATGAATGTTATGGGTGTACAACATTTTAAGGGAGACTGTTATTGCCCAAAATACCCTTGAATATTGTAAAGAATTGCTAAAAGACCATGTGCATTCTTGGAATTTTGCCCTCCACGTGACACCATCACTTGATTCCCTCACACACTCTCAGCCATTCATTGATTTTCCCTCTCCCAGTCAACATCACACCCTCTCTCCCCTGTCCCTTTCTTTTCTCTCCCCCATTCCCTCTCTCTCTGCTTCTTGTCTCTGCTTCATCACCATCGACGAGGAACCACCGGAGATCAACGACGAGCGGCCGACGGAGGCGAGCAGGAGGCCGATCATTCTACGTCATCGACGGCAGCAGCTAGCTCAGTGGTGGAGCATCCCAAAGCCGGTGACTGGGCTCGAACCGGGAGAGAGAAACCGAGGGAGATCGAGATCCGAGTAGATCCGACGATTCCCGACAATCGGAGCACGGATCGATGAAGGTAAAGCCTCGATCTAACTCTCCTTGCTCCGATCTACTGATTCATGGTGTTGATTTGGTGGATTAGTGAAAGTTTGAGGATAATGATTTGATTTATGGTTTGTTTGGTTTTCGACGGCTGTGATGAGTGTGGTGGCTGTGATGAGTGTGGTGGTGGTGTTCGACAGTGGTGAGGATGGTGGTTGATGGCTGACACCGGCCATAGCCGTTGGCCGGCCGGGCAAGTCGTCAGTGGACAGCAACAGCAGCAGCGCCAAGGAGAAAATGAGAGGGAGAAAACAGAGGAGGCAGAGGGCCTTTGGCCCCTGTCGATGTGTTGCTGCTACTGCTGCCGGATCTTGCCGTCGCCGACGATGATTCGGTGGTCACCGGTGAGTCTATATATATATCTGTATAGATGTATTTATGAGTATAATGTAAAGGTATAAATGTTGCATATTAAATGGGTAAAGTAAAATATATTAAAGTAGTACAAATGTGAGAATGGGTAAAACAGTATAACATGTTATATGTTAAGTTTATAAATAGAATAAAGTAAGGAGGATTAATGGAGAGATAAAATGTATTTTAAAAAATGTGTAAAATATTATATTAAAACTGTACATAATATGGAAGTGTATAAAAATAATAGTGGGACCCTCCTCTAACAAAGGCAGGAACTCACCATCCTGAGCAGTTTTAGAACTAGACGAACTCTCTGAGGATTTACCTCCAACCTTCTTAACTCCCAATGTCGCCGCCATAGTCTGGCCATCGCCACCGCCACCACTCTGTTTCAGAGCGCGCCACTTGAAGAAGTCTCGCTTGTAATGGCCCTTCTTGTGGCAAAAGAAACACTCTACCATTGCCTTGGAACTTGAACTCCTCCCTTCTTGACTCTTACCTTTCGATGAATCTCTCCTTACCTTATCTCTGACAGAGCTCCTCGCCCCGGAATCCATTGTCATCAATTCCGATCTTTCTGATCCAGATCCAGTAGCCTGTCGTCGGAGCCCCTCTTTCAGAATTGCAGATTTTGCAATATCAATGGTAACCACACCATTAGGAGCCAAATTAGTGATAGTCATTCAAAAGGTTTCCCAAGAATCTGGGAGAGTGCCAAGCAGACAGAGTCCTTGAACTTCATCACCGAAGTTTATCCTCATTCCTGACAATTGATTCATGATACCTTGAAATACATTCAGGTGATCCGTGATCGGACTGGAATCATCATACCTTAGCTACATCAATTTTTGAATCAGGGACATCTTGTTGTTTCCTGTTTTTCGAGCGTAAAGCTCCTCGAGCTTCTTCTACAACGTCTTTGCATCCACAATATCACATATGTAATTGAGGACGTTGTCATCCACCCACTGACGAATTTTATCTGCATACCTAGCGATGTAGCATCGTTCACTCCTCCGCGGGCTTAGCAGCTAGCTTCTCAACAAACACCGGAAGATTGAGCTACTTCACATAGAGGAGATCTTCCATTTTTGTAACACCGGAAAACCCGGATGCCACCGGCGATAACCCGTAGGGTGAGTCACGGGTCATTGAAGCCAAGAAAAATAAATCATGGAACTAAAAATGGATCACGATCAATATAAAGATAAACATGCGGAAACATCATATATAAAATACTACGAGTCCCTCATCGGGAATCCAACATCCAAAATGACTACATAGCCAAATACAAGTCAGAGCATCCAAAATCATGCAGCAGAAAGAAAATAAAAGTCCTAATGAAGTCACACCGCTCCCCGCCGCATCCAGCTATCAAAATCAACGATCACCTGCTAAAACACGCAGGGGTAAAATCCGTCAGCTAGCGATAGCTGGTGAGATGAAATACTGACGACAAGTAAATAATAAAACCACAAAACATGCATAATCATGACTTATAAGGATAAAAGAGAGTACCGAATAAATACATTAAATCCATCGGAAATATAAACTTCCATAAAGCTAGACATGGTGATAATGGATGAAAAATTTGCCATAGAAATATTCACAAACAATAGGGATCCCAACACCCAACTAAACCAGCATACCGGTATGGCTCCGCGAACATGCAACGTCAAGAGGGACCGTCCTAGTCCTTCCGTCGTGCACGGAAGAATGTGAAGACGTTGTGACACCTGAAGGTGCCCTTGGTTTCTCATAAGAGAAGCACTCCAAGGACTTGAAGCAAATCCACATCACGAGTCCAAAACAAAACCGTCAAAGGCTATATGAGCCCAAAAAGTCCATGCTATTAAAGTCACCACGACCCAACGGTCGAAAAATACCAATACATCAATAGTCTAAAACAATTCAATATATAATATACTACGGCATAAACCTACCGTATGTACAAAACGGATGGAAAATGAGTAAAACATGTATATCATCATGTACCAACATCCGTATATCAACTCACCTGAGTAAATGGTCCAAAAGTCACCAATAATCCTCAACTGAGCACAAGTCGCTCAACAGCGGTCCCTGATACAAAATCATGGACAAAAGTCTCAAAAATCAACTATTGGTGAACAACCAATCAACGTCCTATGGAAACCTAAAGCATCTCAATCTATGACTTAAAGACCCTCAAAATGAGTATAGGGTCAATCCCCGACTCATCCTAATCGAAAGCAAAGGAATCGGAAATCCATAAACACGTCTCTCTCAAGTCACACGACAATTCGGTCGGTCGGTTCCCCAAGCTTTGCAGAATCCGGTCGGTCGGATATGCAAAAACAGAGAGAGTACCTAAAAGTCGGTCGGCCGGAAATGGAAGCCGGTCGACCGGAAAACTTGTTGATGAGAAATCTGAAAGAGGAAACGATCTCTCAACCTCACTGAATCAATGAATCGAGCACAATCACAAAGCACACTCAAAAGAGACAATGGAGAAAATTAATTCTCACAACCGAGAAGAACACTTAGAAATTTTTCACCTGGATTTTGAATTACACCAGTATCTCGATTCCCTCTTGGGAACCTCATATATATAGAGTATTATAGCCAATAAGAACAATACACATGTCCCTAGGCTATAACAAACTCTGGCACAAACTCCTAAGTCAGCTAACAAACACACAACCCGAGGTAACTAACTGACTCTCAACCCAAAGATCAGGGCGTCGACCTCTGTGGCGTTGCTTCCCTAGAGTTAACTACCTGTGGCGATGATAGCTGTCGCCATCCACAAACCATCATTGATCTCAATGCCAAACCTTGTCCTCATATCCTAGGATACCATGAACAACATCCATGCAAGAGGATTTGTCCATACAAAATCAGAATCACAAGTTAGAGCCAAGTGTCGCCACCAGTCAAAAGCCTGGGAACCATCGCCTCAGTCTTCCCATCACCATGGCCCCACCTGAGCCTAACTCTTAAACCAGATCTCCTGCAGACCTGAAACTTAGCACACATACCAAGTAGAACATGACAATCATCATGGATACTCAAGGCATCAACAAAACATCTTGGATAAGAAAATCCATCCATCCGTCGCCATAGTGTCCACGGCATCACTGAGACCTGCCGCCACCATGTAGTCGCCCTCACCTTGAATCATCAACATATGCTGAGAAAACCATTACAAAACTACTCCTTCTCACATATGTTGAGCAGCATCCACAAGTCCAGCTGACCCACAACAGCTCTTGAACTTTTCTGGAGATAAAAACTTGGTGAGCATATCAGCACCATTGTCATCGGTGTGAACTTTCTCCAGCTCAATCAAATTGTTAGAAACTGCATCCCGAATCCAGTGATACCGCACATCAATATGCTTTGATCGACAATGGAACGAGGAATTCTTAGCTAAATGGATAGCACTTTGGCTTTTACAACGAAGCACAAATCTCTCTTGTTCAATCCCTAACACTGAGAAGAATCTCTTCATCCACAAAAGTTCTTTCGATGCTTATGTTGCGACGATGAACTCAGCTTTGGTGGTTGACAAAGCCACACATTTCTATAGTTTTGATTGCCATGATACAGCTCCCCCTGCAAAAGTCATCAAATAACCTGAACTAGACTTTCTTGAGTCAAGATCCCCCACCATATCCGCATCAGTGAAAGCTGTAAGCATTTGGGACCCGTCGCCATAGCACAAGGAGAGACCAGAAGTACGTCTCAAGTACCTGAAGACCCACTTCATTGCTTCCCAATGCTCCTTGCCCGGATTGGACATGAATCTGCTCACTACTCCAACTACATGAGCTATATCAGGTCTTGTTGCAATCATTGCATACATCAAA
>JAOWBR010159146.1:0-12495 GCA_028571145.1 Dionaea muscipula
GAAAAATTAAAATAATTTCGTAAAATCTCGTAATAAAATTTAAAATCAATAAAATCGAAAAAGACAAACACTTCGGGCCCTCATGCCCAAAACCAACCCGATCCATCGAATTCGACTCGGACCACTCCAAAATAAAAATCATCTGAATAAACCAAAAAAATCAGGACGGGGTGCTACAATTTTGCACTACAGACTAGTGGTAGTGAGGGCTTACTTATTCGAGGTCGCAGGGAGAGTATGCTTATAGCAGCCGTAGAGGTGGCAGTGGTAGTGGTTTTAGGCGCTCCGGTTCTAGGTCCTGAGATATGAGTAAGGTACGTTGTTATTATTATAAAGAGTTGGGGTATATGAAATTTGAATGTCCTATTTTGAAGGAGAAGAAGAGCGACAATGACAAGAAAGGGAAGACTGTTGTGACTAATGATAAAGAGAAACCGACTTTGTTATGTGAGACAACTTATGATCATGATGATCCATGTGGGTTTGTTGCTACTCAGTGTTCTGATATTATTGATTTCAGGACCTGTTGGATTCTTAACTCGGCTTGTTCCTTTCATATGACTCTCCGTAGGGAGTGGTTTATTTTCTACAGATCTGTGCCACATGGTGTGTCCATTCACATGGGACATAGTTCAGTGTGTAGGGTTGTTGGGATGAGTTCAATTCAGGTTAAGATGTTTGATGGGTCAGTTATGGTTCTGCATGGGATTCGTCATGTACCTGGTTTGAAAAAGAATCTACTTTCTTTGGGTTCCTTTGATGATGATGGCTCAGTCTATTTTTGGGGGGTTTTTCCGGTTGTCATGTGGAAGCCGTATTGTTATGAAGGGTCACAAGATCCGTGGTTTGTACCTATTGGATGGTAGTACGGTGTGTGATTCTGATGCAGCTTTGACCTCTTCTACTGTTGGTTCCACTTCAGGTGGAGTTTGGAGAGTTGGGACAGCTTTGAAGAAGAGAGTGTAGTTTGATGTGGAGTCGGGTCTAGTCATTTTCACCAGGGCACGAGAGTCAACATTGCCTGCAGTTGGTTCAGTTGCAGCTGATATTGCTCGGACTGGAGAGCGGGTCACTCTTAGCAGTGCGTCATCGAGACCGAGACGCAATTTTGTTTGACCAGTTGTGTATGCTTCTCGGGCTAGCATGCATTTGGAGCCCGAGGTTAGTGGTCGTGTTGATTTGGTTCGTGACCGTTGTTTTGGCGTACTTTGTGGTGGCACTTCTGTTTTGGCATCCCCTGATTTTACTCGGTTGGCGAGTATTGCAGGGAGGTCTTGTTTGGTATGATTTGTCCCCTTTGGGGAGTTGGAGTAGCTTTTGGACTTTTGGTAATTTTTTTGTGTCCTTTTTGTCAAGATAACGAAAATAATCTGCAAGATATCAGCTCCTACAATCAAGCTCCGAAGATCGGGTTCGGTTTTGATCAACGGAAGATCCTAGCAACAAACAAACAGAAGATCTGATATTTGAATTTGAAATTTGAATTATGTATATTTGTAATCTGTTGAAATATTTTAGGGGAACTGAAAAAGGCATTGAGCCATCGAGTCATTCATATTTCTTATATTTGACACTTTTGTGCTGCGTTTGTTTTGGTTTGGTGGTTGGTGTCTTGTTGTGGTTTTGTAGTGGTGGTTTTGTTTTGGTGCTGGAGTTGTCGAGTTGGAGAATTTGTGCCAACGTGGAGATTGTTGTGTGTGCCTCAAATTGAAGTTCTCATTTTATGCAGAACAAATATTTAGGAAATATTTGGGAAATATTTCCTAAATATTTGGGAAATATTTTTTCCAATTTTGTTTATTCCTAAATATTTGGGAAATTTTTGCCTGATGATTGAAGTGGACTTTTGGGATTTTGAAGCTTGTGTTGGCCATCAATTAGAGAAGCCGTTTAACTTTTATTAGCGTTGTTTGTGGTTCCTTTCTTTATTAAATCCTCTTGTAAACACTCTATTATGATTGGATTGATCGGTTCCGCCGTTAGATCTGTTTGCCTGCATTCTTTTGGTTTGATTGCTTCCGCTATTTTGTGCTTTTCGCTACGTGGGTGGTACAACGTTCACGTTATGCTCCTGTCTCTGACCCTAACAGATACATATTCATTCAGTAGTGTTGACATAGAACATAACTGCAGTACCTTAAATGTTTGCTACCTCACTAATTGGTTGTTGCTCATTCTTTTATTCAGGAACTCAGGGAGTGCACGCTATTCCCGAACATATCGAAATTTGTGATGATCATGACGATTGTGGGACTCGTCGTGAGCGCATCAAGATGACAAAAGGTTTCGTAGCTAAGGAGCCAGTGAAAGGGCACATGGCGAGTTTCTTTTGCAGTTTAAAATCATATTCTCTCAATTTTGGAGTTATACGTTCAAGATACAGAATCTAGTAGATACATATTGTGTACCTACTACGTACATGCAGACATAAAATAGTTGTTCTGCATCTCTTGAGGGAACGAACTAGTAACATATGATACGTTGGCGCTGACTGATGGCAACTGGCAGGTAAATGTTGTGAAAGGTTTGAAGCTGTATGAGGATGTATTTACCACCTCAGAGCTCCTTAAGCTCAACAACTTGGCAAATGAGCTTCGCACTGCTGGGAAAAATGGATGTCTCCAAGGTATACCCCTTGTTGAAGCCTTAATTCTGAGAGATTATGTTTCATTCTTTTTGATCTTGATCTTCTAGCTACAAGGAGCTTTCACCCTATAAGTGCAACGTCGGATCAAAGCACATATGCAACACACTACATACATCGATCCAAGTGTTCCCTCAATAATATATATACCGCTTTCATCACAGTACTGTTCTCTTTATGTAGCAAGAATTTTATCCTGTTTGAGACAGAGGGGTTACACCTAGCTGTATTAAAATAAAATTTCAGCATATCAATCCTATATACGTTGCATATACTGCAAATAAATATATATATGCAGGTGAAACTTATGTTTTATTCAACAAGCAAATTAAGGGGAACAAAAGGGAGCAGATTCAGCTTGGATTTCCTGTATTTGGACAGACAATAGATGAAGCAGCACATGAGCAGCAGAGTATGCTGAAATGATGACTTATTATTTGTTCTATCTCGTATGATTCATGAGGTTTACCAATCTAAAGGATCTTTCTGGATTTGATATCTGCAGATATTGAGCCAATTCCAGCACTTCTGCAAAGTGTAATCGATCACCTTGTGCACTGGCAGATTATACCTGAAAGTAGGAAACCAAATGGTTGCATAATTAACTTTTTTGACGAGGTAAACTTACATCCTTGTTCCTATCATGTCAATTCTTGCAGCTATCCTGACTAGTCAGTTGCAGCAACTAAACTCTCCGATTTGTTAGAGCCTCCCATTACTCTGCACCTTGATGAAGGAAATGACATTCCTGTCTATGTATGTAGGAGGAATACTCGCAACCTTATCTTAAACCTCCTCACCTGGATCAACCCCTTTGTACTTTGCTGCTGTCTGAATCAACAATTGCGTTTGGACGTACTCTGGTGAGTGATCACGATGGGAACTTCAAGGGGCAACTCACTCTCTCTCTCCAAGGAGGGTATGTTACCATCGGCATCTGGTCAGATAAAGTGATTGAATTAGTAGTTGTTTGATCAACAACAATAAACAACCGAACTCTTTAACTCTATGACACCAAGATAAAAGTCGAAATCTTTTTCTCAATGATGCAAGATAAACCAAGTTTACATAATGAGCCTCACCTTGTCACTAGCTGTATGACAACATTTGACAATTCCGTTTTTGCAGGTCGCTCATTGTTTTGAGGAACAACAGCGCGGACATGGCCAGACATGTAATGTGTCCATCTCCTACCAGGAGGGTCAGCATCATATTTCCCAGAGTCAGGCTAGATGCAGACCACAACCAGCACAGAACACTTGCTCCCCTAACTCAAGCCATGACGTTGTGGCAACCTGGGATCCCTAGTTCACCCACAGTTCCAACTGGACTCTCAAATGGCTATGATGCTATGGATGTCATAAAGAAATGGGGAATAATCCGCAGCCCTCTGGTAATGCTATCCCCCCTGCAGCCTGTGGTCATGAATCCAAGGAGAATGCCACATGGTGGGACAGGAGTTTTCTTGCCCTGGTCAGTGGGTTCAAGAAATCCTGTTCGGCATCTTCCTCCACGTGCTCAGAAATGGCGGTTTTTAGCATTGCCTTCTATTGAAACCCATGTTTCAGATACTGTGTCTGATCCAAGAATGGAGGGGACAAAGATGACTTGAGTTCTTTCTTGCTGTACCAGCATCATAGTGGATTGATCTACCACGGTCTGGCCTTCCTCTTCTCATCGTTTTTGTTCCCTGGAAGTTCATGTGGAATTAGGCTCAAGTGTTTGCTGATTCTTTCCCTTTTAATTTCTCAGTTTAATGGATGATATAGCCGGCCAAGTACTGGCCTTAGTTTAGTACGAACTAGAGGTCAAGAATGAGCCTTAATGGTGAGCAATTCATCTTGTGTGGGACACTGTTTTTAATAGCTATGTTTTGCATGTTTTGTGGTTTCCCTTTCTGAATACACTGAAGTATTATATAACACAGAAGATTGGATTGGAACTATAAATTTTTTGCCCTTTTGAGCAGCAGCCCATGTAAACGTAGGTCTAGCTACTCAAATTAATATCCCGAATTTAGTGATCTAACTATACATATTGGATAATGATACACACACAACAAAACATACACAATAATTACATACAATCATATTCATCTACACCATTCATTTTACTTTTTATCTCACCGATCAATATTTATTTACAATTTATTTACAATCTCAAAAAAATTCAACGGCTGTGATTCTGCATAACCAAAAAATAACTAGTTTTTTGTTGAATCCCAATCATTTTCGATACATATTTATGAACATTCAGAAATAATATAACATATAGTATAATATATGTCTATATGCATATGTGCATATAATGAGGAAATATGAATTGTCATCTGTAGAAACCTAAAGTATTATTCTTATTATTTTTATTTTTTTTATCAGCAAAGAAATTTTATTGCAATAAAAGATTACAATAAAACGTAAATACAAAAGATATCACCTAAAATTGAAAATACCCATACTATGTAGACACATTTTCAATCCGAATATCATTTGTCAAGCACACATGCAACGAAGGAAAAAAAAAACCGCCAAAGCCAACAAGTAGTCGGCAAGAATTCCAAAAACAAACTCCAACAACCTATGCAACATATACAACCACAACCCCCCGAAGGAAACTACATAGCACCATCCCCATTATCGGCCTGAGCAACTCTTCTATGCTCAAAGGTCTGGACAAATCATTGATAAAAACACCCATGTGCTAGTACTACCCAAACCAACATCACTTACTGCTTCTCCATGTTGATCTTGATCGATGGACTGATATAAGAATAATAACATAAAGTTATAAGGTATGGTCTCTGGGATATACTATATGGTTAGTTTTTTCGTATAAATAAAAAATTATTTCGATTTTCTATTATGAGCTTTTCATTCCATCAAATCAAAAAGTGAAACGAGAAGGAAACATATCTTCCTAGAAACCAGCTGCAGAAGAAATTGTTGTATTTTATGTTTGTAACCCACATCGAAGTTTAGGATTTTTTCCTCTTTCCCTTAGACTATAAATATAGCTTTGGCTTTTTTTGTATCCCATATCGGACTTTGGGTTTTTCCCCTCCCCTTGGTTGGCTATAAATAGAGCCATGATCCATTGTAATTTTGATAAATCAAAGTAATACAAGTTTCGCGCAACTGTTTACTTTGTACTCTTATTCATTATTTATAGTGGATTAGAGTTTGGACTTTTAGTCCTGTGATTTTTAGTTCAAGGCCTTTTAGCTCTTCCACAGGTTCTCGGTTACTTCCTCACAGGTTCATTCACAAGGGCAAATAGGTTTCTTCCTAAGGCGAATAGGTTGAGACTTGGGTTACCGCCCAACAGAAATCACCAAGAAGCAAGAAGAACAAGGAATCAAAGTAGTCACTTTCGTGCAATGGATTTAGGTACATGTTTAATGCTTTCCAAATTGTTTTCGTGTTGATCCTATAGTAGAATCTTAGGATTCTTTTAGCCCAAGGAATAAAATTAACTAAGGGAGACTGTTAAACTGTTGCAACACCTGAAATCTGTAGGCTCGCAAACTATCAATGAGAAGTGATCCCCATGGAAGCATTTGAGCTATAATTTTTTAGAGCGTTCATGTTATAATCCCACTACTATGCAAACAACCTTTGATTGGTAGGCGATCGCTAAGTTCCTTTATAAGTACTTTACGGAAAAAGTACCTTTATTAGTGGACTTGGAGTGGACCGACCTATCCAGCACCTAAATTTCATTTGACAACAAACAGGCTTTTGTTCATCTATGATAATCAAAAGAAACAAATTCCCATCAAAGATTTCAAGTACTCTTAACATATTCTTACTTAAAAACGGAATGGACGTATGTTTATCAAATTGTAAGTGTAAAGATGAAAAAATGACTACTGCATAAAACAACATTTCAAATTTGGAATGATAAATGTCAGTAATGTTTGCTGAGCCCCGTCTTGATACAACCATCTCAGAATTAGTTTTTTTATTTGGTAGCAGAAATATAATTGGTTGGAACATACAACACGCTGAGTATTATTCACTCCTTACTCTGCAGACCTTCAACAACTTTTCCTAATCATGGAATGGTGTGAGATCATTTCCAAACCGTCACTTGACTCGCTTGCCCTTGCTAGCTTTCTGTGTTACATAACATAGAAGATGGATGTAGAAAAATATTCCACTTACAATCATAATGTTCTACCAAACTAGGAATACAAATCCTTATTTATATTAACTATACAGGAAAGACAGAAATATCGCTAATTAATAATGAAAGAAATACAACTTAAGCCTACACTCCCCTTCAAGTTGGAGCATTGATATCAATCATGCCTAACTTGTCCACTGAGTTGTTGAAATCCCTGCTAGAAACGGCCTTCGTTAGAACATCAAACAACTGATTTGATGACTTCACAAACGGCAAACAGACATCCCGCAGATCAAACTTCTCTTTGATGAAGTGCCTGTCAACTTCTACATGCTTGGTCCTGTCATGTTGAACTGGGTTGTGCGTGATAGCAATGGCAACCTTGTCATCACAATACAACTTCATAGGCTTAGAGCACATGATGCCAAGGTATTTCATGACACGCCAAATCCAAAACAACTCACACATGCCTTAGGCCATACCACGGAATTCCGCCTCTACGCTTGATTGAGACATCACCTTCTGCTTCTTACTCCTCTAGGTGACCAAGTTTCCTCCCACAAAAGTGAAATAACCCGAGGTGGTGTTGAGAATATACTCAATGGTGCTATTTATTTAATGATTAGGATCCATAAATATCTTGGTGTTGAAGTGCAAAGTGATTCACGCAAATGGGAAGTTCTCTAATATTCAAGTGTTTTATTTCCAGAATATGGGTTATATCATAGATATTTTTTTCATGGCATGTATCGACATCTCTTTTTTTTTTTTTTTATATGCGTAACCAAACCATGCTATCAAAATGACCCATGTAACGAGCTTTCGAAATGATAATCCCATACCATATAGGCATTAGGGTGCCAGGAGTAGGGTTACCATCTCCCCGAAAGAGTTTAATTGCTCGAGTCATAATGACATGAAGTTAAAACATCTTAGGATCCCACCCTACCGACCCTATTCTATTTCAGGCTCGTTATTTTCGTAAAAGGCTGAGTCCTTAAACAGAGGCGGAAAAATGTTACCCTATGTTGGAGGTATAGGAATTTAGGATCAGTTCCATTACTATCATGACTCTTTGGTTTCTGTAGCTGACAATGCTTCCTTTTCCTATGCATTAGCAATTATGATTAAGACTTTTGGTTCTCCTGGAGAATGTTGATGCCTGTTGTATTTAAGTAAGTTTCACTGGATGTATTGAACACAGATAAATAAAATACATTTGCTTTGATTTCTCTCCTCTCATTTTACATGGTATCATAGAAGCTTTGATCCATCTATCCATCTCTCAACACCAGTTTATTTTTTTCTGACCCTCAATGGCAGGGACTACTTCCAGACATCCAACAATGATGACAGCATGAACATCAACTCTCATTTTTCACTCCACACATCTGATCACCCAGGAACTGTACTGGTATCATGTGCACTCAATATGGAACAAACTACACTACTTGGAGTCGTGTAATGATTAAGTTTGGTTTCGTCAATGGGGTTGTTCAAAAGCCTGCTGCCACTTCTAATGACTTCCAGAACTGGGAGAAATGCAATTCCATGGTCATGACATGGATTTTCAACGCCTTATCTCCCGACTTGAATAATAGTGTAGCCTACTTCGAGACTTCTCAAGAAATGTGGAAGGACTTGGAGGAGCATTTTTCTCAGGGTCATGCACCTCGAATCCATGAAATCAAACGTGAGTTGTCCACCTTACAACAAGATGGTCTCTCCATTGCAGATTATTACACCAAGTGCAAGGGCTTGTGGGACAAATTATTCACCTTTGTTCCCATTCCTCAGTGCACTTGCACTGCCGCTGGAGAATTCCAGAAACAACGTGAACAGGAAAAGGTCCATCAATTCCTCATGGGCCTTGGAGACCAATTCAAGACTATTCGATCACAAATCCTCAGCAATGATCCCTTGCCATCTCTTGCCAAGATTTACTCACTTCTTTCTGCCGAAGAAAAGCAGCAAACCGTGACCACACCACGACAATCACGTGAAGCTCCTACTTTTACCGCAACAGAAGGAAGTGGTCGTGGTCGTTCCAAGCCTGGAGGATGACCTTTTTGTGAAAACTGTCAAAAAGAAAGTCATACAAAGGACCTGTTACGATCTGCGCGTGGATGGATCGCCAAACGATGGGACTCGAGGCAATCACAATGATCAAAGTAGCATCCCGAGTCACACAAACAAAATGCGGAACAAAAGGAATTGATGAAGTGTTTACAAACGAAGGGAATTACAAATGAATATACACGCTGATGTGAAAGTGAGAATGCGTGCTCTCTCGTGCGTAAAGCACCCAAGCTGGTATTTATACCAGTACCAAACAAATCTAATCAAATCAGGAGAAAATAATCTTCTCGAGATTCTAGCCTAAAATACAGGACTTGCCTAAACAACCTAGATACACTGAATCTAGACAGAACAGGCAGAGGGGGCAAGTCCCTGAGTCGGGGCGACGACTTCCTTGGCGAAGGCCTGAAGCGGTGGTGAGGCCAGCCTTCTCTTGTGGCGACAACTTCAACTCCAGAACACTTCAAGCTCTAACAAAAGCACCCAAGATGACTAACGAAGTCTACACGTCGTATGGATCATCCTCACCAAGCGGGCAACAGGAAACAGAGGCAAACTTGGCAGACAAGGATAGCCATCGCCATGGGCAAATGGGCCAGACATCGTCATGGCGACAACCTCTGCCAACTTCAAAATCACGAATTCTCAAGCCCCCAAATTTGGTGCACAGTCCAAACACAATATGAGAAGCATCATGGAAGTGGCCAAACTTGCCACACTTCTCTAAATCACAAAATATGCCTAGTTGACGCCGAAGCAGTGAGTTGATGACACAAGCATAACTGGGACCCGAGTGCCTCAGGTAGGAGAAGACCCGGCGCCATGGTACTGTGGCATCGTATATCATCACAAATCTCCACCTCGATGCCAACACCAACTCCCAAACAACAAACAAAACAACATATCCCTCATGACGCCATCTGCTCAAAACAAAGGAGGACACTTACCCATTCCAATCAAACCAACACAATGATTAAAAGTAGTGAACACCTTGGTGAACATATCAGCAGGGTTATCCTCTGTAACAATCTTGGCCACGTGCACATCACCACCCTTGATGTGAGATATGATGAATCGGTACCGTGCATCAATATGCTTCATTCATTCCTGGAACCGATCATCTCTTGCCAAATAAATAGCAGACTGGTTATCACAGAACACTGAGCGAGATGTCTATGCAATCCCAAATGACTCCACCAAACGACACAGCCACGGTGCTTGCTTGATTGCCTTAGTCAATGCCACATATTCCACCTCAGTGGAAGATATCGCCATAATACTTTGCAAATTAGCATTCCAGCTAATGGCGACACCAGCAAAAGTAAACATATATCCAGACAAAGACTTCCTTCCATCCAAGTCTCCTGCATAGTCTGAATCCGTATAGCCAATTACTTGACCGGAGGCGCTAGCTGCACCATTAAAACACAACCCTGGAGAACTTATGCCCCTGAAATAGAGAAGAATCCCCTTCACTGCATTCCAATGGGCCTTCCCTGTATTGATCATAAAACAGCTCACCACGCTAACTGCATGAGCCAAATCAGGCTTGGTGCAAACCATGGCGTACATCAAACTCCCCACAACACTAGAATAGGGAACTGACACCATAGTCTTCTCCTCCTCAGATGTGGAGGGGGAATCAGCAACAGATAATGAGAAATGTGCCGCCAATGAAGTGGCGACAGGTTTAGAATTAGTCATGCTAAAACAATAAAGAATCTTCTCAATATATGCTTGCTGTGAGAGGAACAACTTCTTAAGCTTCCGATCCCTTTGAATTTCCATGCCAAGCATCTTCCTGGCTTCCCCCAGATCCTTCATATCAAACTCAGCATCAAGCATCTGCTTCACTGAGTCCACGACGGCAACATCCTTAGCTGCAATAAGGATATCATCAATATATAGGAGCAAAATCACTGGGGATCCATCTGGTAGCATCTTGACATAAACACAAGAATCGAAGTCACTCCGATTGAACCCATACTTCTCAACATAGGTGTCAAATTGAGGGTACCATCGCCTTGGAGACTGCTTAAGCCCATACAGGGACTTCTTTAATAAGAAGACCAAGTTCTCCTTCCCTGGTGCAACATAACCATCTGGTTTTCTCATATAGATGGTCTCTTCCAAATCTCCATGTAAGAACGCCGTCTTCACATCCATCTGATGCAACTCCAAATCAAACAAAGCCACCAAGCCCAGAAGAAGGCCGATGGAGGAATATTTGACTACTGGCAAGAATATCTTATTGTAGTCAACGCCTTCCTTCTGGCTAAAGTCTTGAGGAACCAAACTGGCTTTGTACTTGGGAATAGAGATGCCGTGGCCTGGCTCTTTGATCTTGAAAATCCACTAGCACCCAACAAGCTTTCTCTCCTCTGGTGGTGGAACCAACTCCTATGTCTGGTTCTTTTTAAGAGAGTCATACTCTTCATCCATCGCCGCAATCCACTTTCCAGCTTCAGGGCTCATCATAACATTAACAAATGATGCAGGCTCATCATGCACCACTTCTTCAGCTGCAGCAAAAGCGAAAGAAGTACTAACTGGAAACCCATACCTGACCAGTGCAACAATGTTGCGTTTAGAACGCCTCGGAACAAAACTTATGGCATCAGTAACTGGTGGCGGCAGCTGCCGGCGCTATAGAGAATGAATCTATGGCGGAGTTTTCTTCTGATGGCGGTAGGATAGCCACACCTGATGCCACGGGTTCGGGAATAGGAATAACAACTGAGCGTACAGGCTCCACCTCAATCAAAACCTTCTTCTTCTGAACTCAAACCTTCTTCTTCTTCTCCACCTTGCTCGGCTCACCAGCATCTGACTCTGTCACCACATCCTATGTCGCCACAGGGCCTTCAGACTTGGGATCCAGCACAAAGGACTCATTAAAGGTTACATCCCTACTAATGATAATCCTTGGATTCCCTGCTTCCGTGCACCACAAACGGTAGGCCTTGACGCCATCGCCATAGCCAACAAACGAGCACTTTACAGCTCTTGGGGACAACTTATCCTGCTTCACATGGGCATACGCAGGACAGCCAAACACCCTCAAGTGTTCATACGATGGCAGCGCCCCAGTCTACATTTCCTCTGGGTCTTGCAATCAATCGCCATAGACGGAGAGCGATTCACCAAATAACAAGCTGTGGAGACAGCTTCTGCCCATAGGCCCATGGGCAATCCTAAATGAGGCAACATACACCTTGTCCTCTCCATCAAGGTGCGATTCATCCTCTCCGCCATGCCATTCTGCTGAGGTGTATAGGCAGCAGTCCTATGGCGTCGAATCCCATGTTCCCCACAGAAAGAGTCAAACTTCTTGGAACAAACACTACAAAAAAAAAATAGTATTAACATCAAAATTTTGTTGTGAGTTATCGTTAAAGCTATTCTCGTTAAAGATTTATTATGACAAATACTCATATAAATGTTTGTCGTTAAATATGTAGTTAAATATAAATCAATAATCCTTTCTTGCTAAAGATTTTTTACGAAAAATACTCATAGAGATGTTTGTCGTTAAATATGTAATTAAATATAAATAAATCTTTTACGAGAAACTTCTCTATGAGTACTTGTCGTAATAAATTTTTAACGAGAAAGGCTTTAACGACAACTCACGACAGAATTTTGTC
>JAOWBR010159157.1:0-12494 GCA_028571145.1 Dionaea muscipula
ATTATCTTTATCTCAAATCTAATCTTCTGATCAGGTTAGGGCAGTGCGTGTTAAGTAGCTAACAGCCTACGTATTAAAATTGTCGAATCTTGTGTACATATATCCTATGGATACGTGTGGTCGATCTCACCTAGTGGGAAGTGGCCGTGTTGTTATTGTTGTTCAACCATCTCACATTTTCAACATTTCTCAGGGAACTGCAATCAGAGACCACATTCAAGAGCGGTTGATGGGGCAGCAATCGAGAAATCTGCTTCCTAATGGAAAGGCAAACGACGAGGAGGAAGAGTACTATGATCACAGCACAGATGATGAATACTACTATGATGAAGAGTATTATTTTGACGAAGAAGAAGAAGAAGAAGAAGAGGGGCCATAAAAATAGATGATCCTCTCCTATTTGCTCTTTATAGATCCCTCCGTCGTTTTGATAACAAAACGTGTGTGATTTGGTGTGCTAATATTAAGGTGCTTTTTGTGAAAATTCTGTCATGTATTGTCCAGACGAAATTTTACTTATCAACATTCAACAGTTATACTCTCGTGATATCATGCTTTATAGCTAGCTAAGAACTTCTGCGTCGATTGTAAATAATGGTAGCGGATAGGTTTTGTGTGCTTTATTTTGCTAGGAACTTTTTCCTTTGTTTTTACAGAGACTTTTTTCAGAAACCATGTAATGTGATTTCAGAAGCTCAAGTTGCTTCATGTTCTGATGAAAAATGTAATTATGTTCGAAGGTTAAATTCGGCTTTGTGTTGTACCGGGGTGGAGATTGTACTTCTTGGAAGCTCGGACGCTATTGTTATTGCAAGTTTGCAACGATGTAAACTTGTAACATGGAAAGTGCAGCTGGCTACCACCATTAACCTCTCACTGGTTTCCACCATGGATAATCTTGTAAAGAGCTCAATATGATGGTACTTCTGGTTGATCCTGAGATCATCTTGGAAGGGCTCGGCGGGCTTCCAATTTCACCGGACAATTTGGCTCCACGGAAAAGGAGAACCGAGAAAAAACTTACCCCTATGTGCCCCCCCTTCCCTCTCTGTCCCTCCTTTCCAACCGTTTCTCGGTTCTCTTATTAACACCGGTAATAGGGGTGAATTCTATCCTCATATGGGTAAAAGGGTCGGAAAAATTAAGCCCATGATTAGGTCTTAGGCTGGCCTGATCTAATCTCAACCGTCAGATAGCTGATCATCTAAAAATCCAAGTTTAGAGTAAAAAAACAATGTAAAAAACTACGTAATTATAACCGCTTCGTTATATGGGATTGTCTATTGTAACAATGATTATGACAATAGCTGTGAGTTGTTAAATCAAGTCTAATCAAAGATTGTTATTGAATGTTAAGAAAAGTGGGGTTAGGAGAGTCGTGAGCACAATATGAGGGTGTGGAAATGAATGAATAATAAGAGAAATAAATAGTATTTGTTAGAGCTGTTTGATTAAAGTTAATCAAAAAAAGTAGTAGAAAGTGGGGTACGGGTGTGGTGAGCCAATCTGATGGATAGTTGAATAAATATTGACCATTTTGTCACAAGTGTTGTGATATATATTTGACAGACAGGGCTCGGAGGTTTTTGGTGTTAGACAAGACGAGGATCCTTTCCTACGCTTCGAGATCTCCTCGAGCTCTTTCTTTTTCTCCCTCCGCTTTCTTCAGATCGGAGAAAACAGCGACGTCATCCTTTGCTGGGTGGGGACAAGGCTCCTCTTTGCTCTCGCCTGTCCGAGAATCTCTAACCCTCCTCCACTGCAGCTCTAGTAGGGCGATTTTTTTTTTTTTTGGGGGTGGGGGGTGGATTGGATTAGGTTATCTTTTCTTTTGAGTGGGGTTTAGGGATTTTTTAGGTTAGATTGTAGATTGATCGATAATCAGATTTAGGGTTTCAGTTCAATGGGGAAAAAGAAGAAGAGGCAAAACGACAAGGTTTTCTGCTACTACTGCGATAGGGAGTTCGATGACGAGAAGATTTTGGTGCAACACCAGAAGGCCAAGCACTTCAAGTGTCATGTCTGCAACAAGAAGCTCTCCACTGCCGGTGGCATGGTCATCCATGTCCTCCAAGTCCACAAGGAAACGGTTACTAAGTATCACCACTTTTCTCCATCTTTCTTCCTCCTTTTTCTTTTTTGCTTAATTTTGTTGCAAATTCATCCTGTTTTGCGTATCGTATTCTTGTAGTGGTACTTGTAGACTCTGATTCTCTTCTAGTAAGGGCAAGTTTTCTGCTTTCTTTAATTAAAGCTGCATTGATTCTTATTCGATCAATTTGACCCAACAAGGAAAGAAAGGGGAAGATCAAAGCTTTTAGTTCACATTACAATGGATGCCCACACCCAATGTCTATAGTATCGTTAAGCATTTCTTTCTGTGCCCTGGGATGGAAAATTGAGAGGGGTGGTAAATGGAATCAGATATCGATGGAGGTTGTGGGAGAAAGAGACTTGAGGATAAGATAGATGAGCATCGAAGATGTTAGCAACATTAATCAAAAACAAAGCGAAGTTTTTTGCACCACACTGGATGCAATGAACAGGGTGACGGAGCACATGAAATTGTTTCATTTTGTGGAATTGCTGTTTTTTTTTTAAGAAATCCATTTTATTCTCTCCAACCAAATGTTTGTGGTGCTATAATTCACATTTGTATCCCTAGAGAACTCAATGATGGAAGGAACTTGTAAAAATTTGAAGACAATAAGTCATGCATGTCTCCACGTTATAGCTTTTGTAATTTACCAATTGATCCTGTGGTTTAATCATCATGAGTTGTTCATTGTTTATTGTGAAGTTGCTTCATCATTATTGTTTATTGCTATAACAGGGTTCCTAATGCTAAATCAGAGAGGGAATCGACAGAAATTGAAATATATGGAATGCAAGGGATTCCAGCTGACGTTTTGGCTGCCCATTATGGAGACTTGGGTAACATCCTGCTCATATGTTTTGTTTGTGTTACTAAAATAGCAAAGCTTTATTTGTACTCTAATAACTCTTTGATGGGTGCTTACCTTATCACAGAAGAAGAGACACCATCCAAATCTGTCAAAGTTGATGTTCCATCTTCCAATCTGACTGGTGGTCTGATACCAGGTGCTATTGGGGTTGGTTTTACTCCACAAGCTACATATGGAGTGATGCAGCCACCTATGTATGCTTCTATTATCCTTCCTGACTCCCCTTACCCTGCAAGGCAACATCCAGTCCCTTGTTTTCAATTGATATCTTACCTTCATCGACTATCTTCCTTCCTATACCCTTTTTCTTTTGTCTTTTTTTATTTCGATGTTTCTGGTTGGGTCAGTTGTGCAGCTTCGCCGTGTTTCTGGATTTTTTTTTTTATTGGAGTTGATTTTTTGTTCCTTATTCATTGAGGCATGAATGATTCTGTAACTTGCATCTTTATTCATTGTGTGCATGTCCCTTTGGACACGTGTGATCGGCCCCACTTAGTGGAAAGTGGCCGTGGAAATGATGATGATGATGATGGTTCCTTTAAGTGGTTCTTGTAAGTTTCATGATCATGGTGAAAGTAATGGCTTTGCAAATCGACATTTTTGTAGTCCCTTTGGACAGGGATAATTATAAGTTACCACTTTAATGTTCAAGTAATTGGGATGAATGAGAAATATCTCCTGACGTTTTAAAATAGTTGCTTCATTTTGTAAAATCTTAGGTCAATGAAATAAAATAGATTGAGGTCAGTAACATGAAAGAAGAAGGAAGAGGGAAAAATTCTGCAAGCATGTTATCTCATTATTAATACGATAACTGCAGACCTTTTAGGCACCGCACACACTTCAAAGTTCTCTTTAGCTGTTTAGGTCTTCATATATTGGGGAAATCCCTAAAGTGCTTTCAGTGTTGAATTTCCTGGATTAGGTAACTTTCAACTACTTTTCTCATTATTGTAACATTGTTGGGTGTCTCGTAGTTGAGAAGATGACCCAACTGGTGGAGTTCCCTTGAATGAACTGCTGCTGCTGCTGCTGATCATCTGCAGCATCGCAGTGGTGATTTTTTTTTTTTTAAATTTGAGGGGTGGAGGGGAGGGGGTGGGAGGCCTAATTCCCTGACATGCTAGATCATTCAAGGTAAGATCTGCCAAATAAAGGTACCTCTAGTTCCTTTGTACTCCTCCAGACAATTACTTTCAAAATTTGTCCAAATCCCCGCCCCCCTCAAGTTGAGCAAGTGTGGGTGTCCAAAGTGTATCTCTATCAGTTTTATAGGTTCAATACCTATTTTAAACTGATCTGTAAGTTTCGTGCTTGGTATCTTAATTATCCAACATATCTTCTGCAAAAAGGTTGGGCCACCAATTTTCTGTCATTATGCAAACACATGTTTTATCCATGTAATAGGTTGGCCAATTGAATTGATTGATTACAGGTTTAATGGTTATAATTTTGTTGTAGATACAATCCAGCAGTTGCTGCCTCTCTGTCATGGCAGGTCTCCCGTCCGCAATCTTGGTACCCTCGTCTTCCTGGGATTTCAATGCCTCCTGCAGCGCCGGTGGTAATACCTCAGCAGCCGCTGTTTCCTGTTCAAAATGTCGGTCCACCTCTGACATCTAGTGCACCTCCCATCCCACAACCTACCTTTCCAATCAATCCTCCTGGGGTGCTTTCATCTCCGGCTTCTGTTCCTGTATCACAACCATTATTTCCTGTACTAGCTACCAATACTGTGCCTAATCAAAGTGGATCCATCATTCCTCCTGTGGTTCCTGCGTCCTTTTCTACAAGCACTTTGGCCGAAATTAGAAGTACTGGTACTATATACTCTAATGCACCTAACATGGTAAACAACTACCATCTTCCCACTACTCAAGGTATTTCTTTTCTGCTCCTACCTCTGAATCTAATGCCAATTTCATTTTGTCAAACTAGCCTTTCATTTTTCTGATAGGTATTGTTTCTATTCAAGTAGAGATACTATGACGACCGACATGGCCAGGTTAGAAGGAAATTAAATTCCATCTTCCTGCACCCTCCTTTTCTAGGCTATTTCTTAATTTCAATAGAATATAAGAGGTGCAATGTAAGTAGCTCGGCTTGAATATGGGTGACAATTTCCATCAGGATTAATATCATCTGAGACCTTATTTTCAATGCTTTCCTGTTTGAGGGTTGCACTTTTAGTTCTCATACAAGTATGAACTTGGAAGGACACCTGGGACTGGCTTGGAGAGGATGTTGTCTAGTCCTCAAACCTGACATTTTTTGGTCATGGTTTTAGGGGAAATGGGTGTCTCCAATATGCTAGCCACCTTTGCATATTATGATTTAGCATGATTGATTCTTCTCCCACTACAAATGTTTCGGGAGCCTCAAACTCGGACAATCAACAGACTGTACTCTTGTTGGTCTTTAAACAGTGTCACAACTCACAAGGAAAATAAATATGGAACTTTTGTATATCACCTAGTGGTTGATGATGATATCATCTCTTGATGGTGTTTGCCTATCTAGCAGGCTCTTCTGGAAGTTGCGTAATGGTATAGGGAAGTTGGAGTATGTTGAGTTTATGAAGTTTTGAAATCTAGATCCCCTGCTTCAATAATGTGAAATTGGGGAAAGAAGTCTGCTCCAATACAGGATAGACTAGGAGGATAAACTCAAGTTAACAATCCTCGCAACAAATAACATTAGTACACTAGCATGAGAATAATGCTTGAATATGATATTCCCTTGCACAAGTTATAGCTTATTGAAAAAATGAAGGTGCTTGTAGTGAAGAAAATTAGGATCAAATAGTGAAAATTATGGTTGTAATTCCAATGTCTGATGTTGGCCTACTTGTGCTTCTACCATTTTAACAGAGAGGGTTTGGACTGCCAAATAGTGTGTATATCTCCAGTTCCACCTCTCCCTTTATCTTTAATCCCTCCAACCCTCTTTCTTTTTGTTGTGTAGGGGCTATAGTGAATTCACATACATATGCTTCTGGACCGAACACTGGAGGGCCATCTATTGGACCCCCACCTGTGATTGCTAACAAAGCTCCCACTCCTCAGCCAGCTACTAATGAGGTTTACTTGGTGTGGGATGATGAAGCCATGTCCATGGTTAGTTTCTTAATTTATTATATGCTTCCTTTTTTTCAATCTTTTCCTTTATGTTGTTTTCCTTTCTGGTACTTGACATGATTCCATTTAGGATGATATACTATATCTTAACATATCAAATTTTCAATACCAATATCATATTGAAATTTTGGTATTGTCATTTTTAATATCGATGACATACCAAAAATTTTGGTATTTGGAATTTCGATATGCTTGGTATAATATTGGTATTAATATCGATATGGATAAGACAACGGGTCACGGTCACCAAATAAACTAATCAAGTGGAAATTTTAATTATGGAAGAGTTTTTTCTGTTAAGTAAATATGAAATATCCTTAAAAATCAACTTTAGTACAAATGTTTGGTGATCAACTAATATGTACTGCTTAAAATGTAGCCAGTGCATGGTGAAAAAGTAGAATGGCGATGATATAAGTCGAAAGTCATGACCCTAAAGATTTTACAACAAATCTAAATGCTCACTATCTACTAACTAGGCCGTAAAATCAATAATACTCAACTAATCACCTATTCAATGGAATCAAATAAAAATCTCAATCGCAGCTTCTACCCACAAAAAAATTTTCCACATTTGTGAGGAGGAGATTTGAGTGTTGAATCTGTTGACTCGTTGAGAATTAAAGGAATCATCAGCCAAGGATTGAAAAGTCCATTAGTGTATATTTGCCCATCCAAGGATTGAAAAAGCAAAGGTTATTTTTTAAAAAAATTTAAAGGTATTTCGATTCGGTACTAATATCGAAAACCATACCAAAAATTTTGATATTTCGGTATGGTTTTCGATATTGGAAGAATTTAATATCAATATTATACTAAAAACTTTAGTATTTCAGTATTCGGTATTGTACCGAAACCAAAACCGAAATCTTGTTATTTTGGTATGGTCTTTCGTATGGTTTGGTATGGTCCATTATTTTGGGACAAATTTTCCATCCCTATTTTCCATTGCACCGACATTTGCTGTAAACTGTACAGGAGGAGCGGCGCATGTCATTGCCAAAGTATCAGGTGCATGATGAAACAAGCCAGGTAAGTTGGAACTGTCTTGCTGCTTTCGTATCTTATATGGTAAAGTTACATTTTATATATATTTATATGTATATATTATATATAGTAATTGTCCTGTTAAATATTCTCTTTTCTCTTGGATTATCAACTTTTGATAAAATTTACACCAATTGGAAATTGAACATCCTCTTAATATAGAACATCAATATTACTTGCATGGTGGGTCTCGGCACCATTTCTAATTCCGATCCAGTTTCCATGCATGCAAAATCTGCTGGTTTTGTGCGGTTCAAAACATTCAAGTAGGTATTCAATTTTGTTTCCCTGTTGATTAGTTTTACAAATCTGACAAGTATTCTGTGACTGGACCGAGGTTTCCTCAATCTTCCATCAGCTGTGCACGCAAAAAAGTGTATGTATTTTTCATCCATTAAAAGTTTTATGTTTGTTCTATGTTGTTGACCTCTCCCTCCCCATCCACGCATGAGAATTTGGGGGATTGTGTGGAAGACGAGCATGCCCAAGAGGCTTTTTCCATTTGTAGCATTTCTTGTTATCTTTTATGGCCTTGCAAGTGCTGTCCAGGTCAGCTTCTGTCTAAAATTTGCCTTTCTACTAATGTAGACAGGCAAACTTTCAAATAAAAAAAAAACCTTTGCTTCAAATTCAATCATGTCTCTTGTTGAGAAGTTGTTGTAATGTGTGTGTCCCGACATTCTTATTCCCAGATGAATTCGGTCGATGCTGCCATTGATAGGAGAATATCTGAAAGCAGGCTTGCTGGCAGAATGGCGTTCTAGCGTAGCGCAGATCATCAAGTTAAAAGGTCATACAATATTGGTGTGTTCATTGGCTTAGCTGCTCTGCTTGACAAATTCATTTGCTTCAGCTGAAGAAAGAAAGGATAGAGAATAATCATAGAATTCTTTAGCCATGGAGTAGGACTTTTCCTGTTTAGATAATTGTGGGATATTATCTATGTAATTTTTCTTCAGCTGTATGCAGGTCCGTTTATCTAAGCCTAAGGAGTGTATTATTTGCCCCTTGTTGATGATGCTCTGGTTCTGGTTGTCCACGGAGAGAGCTTGCTTTGATTTTAAGGGTTTCTGTTAGATCGAACTGGTGCACTGCATCACGTAGTCTCTTTTGATATCCAACATCTGCAGCCCTTGCTTTTGCAGGTCCTGGTCTGGTTTGAGTTTCTCATGGCATGTGGTAGGATTTCAAGGATCACGTGCCGGGTAATATTTGGAAATACGGCAGGCACCAGCAATAAACAAATAATTAAATAAATTTGAGAAAAAAGCTCTTTTGGGTACAGTGCAGTGCTTACCTGACTAAGTTTTGGCATGTTATTTCCCTAGATTTGCTAATTCTGGCTAAACCAGACCAGGACTAGTGAATGATGGTGCTCAACTCAAAGCATGAGCATGACTAGAATCAAACCCGTGTAGACAGAAATCTCGTGCTCAAAGCATCTCAGTCTCAAATTCTGGGTTCATCCTGAGAATCAACGAAACAAACAAACTGCGTATAACACCGGTCACACAGCGGCATAACATTAATGTCAAATTCAAATATGCTCATCTCACAAACTTAACTTACTTGTAAGCAGTACGTAAAACTACTTGATGGCCGAAAATCCAACTGTCCCTGAGAAGACGAAAGCCACAACCAATTAAATAATTAAAACTGCGACAGACAAACAGATAGACAGACAGTAGATGTTAATTCCACCACCATCACAAAATCGTAGATAGATACCAGTCCATGCACGCTTTGTTGGACACCAAAAAATTCATCGTGGCTAGACGCTACAGGATTATTCATCGGCCCCTACATTGATTATGTTATGATATTATACCAGTCTCAAGATTCATAATGCAAACAACTTGCAGAAAAATAGATGTTGGATCCATCCATCATCATTCATACCAGGCCTTGCAAACTTTGATGATTCACATAGTAACCATCATAAGGTGGTTCCATCAGGTTCAGCTGCAGCTGAATCCATACAGCACAGCACAGCAGCAGAAAAGAAAAAGGGTTAGCAAAATGAATCATATTATGATCCCAATCCCATGAGCATTTTCTTTGGAGCCAAGGCAAACAAGACTCTATCATTAAGGGTAGTGTAGTTTCTTTCATCAGAATTAATATTTTTCCTGCAAAGAGCAGCATCAAAGGATAATGATAGTTAAAGTGCTTCTTCATCTTCTAAAATTAAGTCCCTTTTCCCTTCCCCTGACCCTCCTCCACGCAGAGAAAAAGAAAAAAGAAAAAAGAGGTGGTCAACTCCCAAACAAGGACAATAAAAAGCAAGGAGGGAGAAATATTAACACTTGGTAAATTAAACAAAAGCAAACCATTTGATGCAAGCTCTCATGCGTCCCGCTTATCACGACATGTTCTTCAGAGGTAACCTATCCAGTTTCAAATGAGCCCTTGGTCAGAATGAATGGTATCAGCAGACAACAGAAAATTCCAGATATATCTATATATACCTTTCTTTTCTTTGCTACGTTCTTTTGCTTTGCCATTTTCGTTGACAAATTTCCTCCGTCGTCACGAAGAGTATAAGCCTTGCTGCCAATTTCTAGAGCCGTTTCATTGGAGTTGTTGACATTAACACAATTCTTCAGTATTTCTGCCATTGCCCGGAAAGCAATGTTATAACTTTCTTGAGAGAAAGATCCTTCCTCACTCAATTCAATGGCTTTCTTGCACAAGTCATTGTAACGTTGCACCCTAGTTTGCATTAGTTGAGTTTCGTGTACCATCGATTGCTTGCTCTTTGCATCCTTTGTCCACCTTGTCAGTATGTACTGAGACGGAATGCGTGAGATACCACATATTTGGAGGACAATCATCGCATGCCTACAAAGAAATCCTTTGTATTGGAAAGAGCGGCATAAACAATCAACTTCTGATTTTGTTTCATTCCATGCTACGAAAAAGGTTTCATCCTTTTCACAATCCTCCACTCGGTACGTAGTAACAGATGCTCCATCGGCACTTTCCTTCTTAGGATGACAGCCTACAACACCCAAAACTTCAACTTGAAATTTCTTAAATATTGCATGTGTATAAACAACAGACATTTGCTTCTCCCATGGTGAAGGAGATTTCAATGCAGGCTGTTTCTGCCAAGTATCAAAATCAGCCATGTCTTCCTCTTCATACCTATTCTGCAGAATCGCGACATATTGCTTCATAAATTCTTTCACTGTTATTTTCCTTTGAATGTATTTGTCAAAGAAAGAATTGACACTTTCAGAACGGTGCACGGTCGACATTCCAGCAAGAAAAACATCACCCATATACAAAGGTAACCACTTTTTACCATCTTCATATAGTGATCTGACCCAGTCATCCTCCCAGAGATCAAATCTTCCCACCATTTTCCACCACCTCGCCTCGAATTGCTCATCAGTCCATGATTTGAATACGCACTTATTAAATTTTCTGACAAAATGTTCATGTCGCTTGATAACATCAGCAAGATTCTCAGGCACCTTCTCTAGGATACACCATAGAGGATAGCAATGGCGAGACATTGGAAAGACTTCTGCAAGGGCAGCCGTCAATGGAGTGTGCTGATCACTAATGACTACTCGAGGAGCTTTCCCACCCATAGCTCTCAGCCATGTCTTCATCAGCCAAAGGAATGTAGCTGCACTCTGATCTGCAACCAATGCACATCCAAGCAATATGGGCTGAAAGTGGTTATTCGTTCCGATGAATAGAGCAAGTGGGAGTTTGTCATTGTTTCTTATATATGTGGTATCAAAAGAGACTACGTCACTGAAACTGGTATAATCCGCCCTACTTTTAGCATCAATCCAGAGCAAATTCCTCAGCTGCTGTTCTTCATTCAGATCAATGGCGTAGAAAAATTGGGGCTTCTCTTTCCTCATATGTGTGAAATAATCGAGCAGCACTTGGGAATCCCCCTCATGATCTAGAACCAAGCGCCTGCCATTGCCAAAGTGATGGCCACTTTCACCCTTTGACAATCCAACACTTTGACATCTCCCACGTTGTTTGGACATTTCAACATACATCTTTTTTGTTCTTTCACTAACAGCATGCAGAATATCAAGATTATTCTTCTCGGCTAGTTTCACATTTCTTTGAATCTGGAAATGATAAGCAAGGGCTGGTAGAAGCTCATGGTTATGCTCCTTTATAAACTCATGAATGACCCACTTTCCAAGTCTGTTTCTCTTCACATGCATGCTAGCTTTGCAATCAGTTTTCTTAATAAGTGGTCGCCGGCTAGTGCTAGCACTGTCCGAGTCTGGTGTGATCCCATATCTAGAACAAGCAAACTTTGCATCAATAAAATCCTTTGACTTCTTTGAACGCCGACTATTTTTTATTGAGGTGGTGAATCCCATGGACTTGGCATATTCTTGATAAAACTTGTAAGCTGCTTCGTGCGATTCAAATTCAATACCATTATGAGGCTCGCCATTTGTGTCTTCCTCGACAGACAGAAAATTTCTGGTAGGAGAGTTAACACTCCTTCCATCCAGGAGTCTCGCTTCACTGACCAGATCAAGCATATTCTGGTTAGATCCTTCACCAGCATGTTCATCTACAGTGCAATCAACCATGCGGCCAACCACGTCAGGCTTCCATCCTTCCATCGGTATGACAGTTGATCAACAAAACATGATATTTTCCCAAACTGGAAATGGCATACACACAGAAAATCTAAAGAACAATTTTCACAATTACCTCAAAATTTATCTACAAGTTGTATCTGCGATTGCCCTCCTCCTCTTTCCCTTCTCCAAATCGCCCCAGGCTTGGCAAATCTCTCTGTGACAAATTGTGGGAGCGGTGATCCGGATCTCAAAAATGAAATGGAGAATCAATTTGTGGACCTCTTGACAGAGGAGATGAAGCTGTTGCTGAAGAGCACTCTCAGCATATGAATGCCACTTTGGCTGAAGCAAGAAGGGTAGCTTCTCAATACCACAAGAAGGCAAGCTGTGGGTTGAAGAAGGAAGAGATAAGTGTGAAAGGTAATCGGCAGAGAAAACAACAGAGGTGGGTGAAATATTAATTGAGTGTTAATTAATTGAGTTGAAGAAGGAAGAGATAAGTGTGAAAGGTATTAATTGAGTGGTTGAGATATTAATTGAGTGGTTGAGTACAGTAAAGTTTTAGAAAAAAAAAAAAAAATCGGTTTGTTGGTTAAAAAAAAAAATTAAGTGAAAAAAAATAATTCGGTGGGTGAAAAAAAAAATTAAGTGGGGTGAAAAATTATTTTGGTCTTATTTATACAGGTATGACAGACATCGGAAGCTCAACCAGCAGTATTGAAAAGCTCAATCACAACAATTATAACACCTGGTGTATTCGGATGAAA